>KN840542.1:2084-26706 GCA_000832265.1 Phlebiopsis gigantea 11061_1 CR5-6
GCCGCGCCTCTGGCGCGCCCTATTTCCCGCCGCAGAGCGGATTGTGTCACAGGTCACGACCATCGCCGCCGGTCGTCCGGTTCGGTTGGTTTGTGTCACAGTCACAGGCCCATCCGCTTTGGTCGAAAAACTACAGTAGGTGGTCTTACTGCGGGATACTCAGTCAATGCGACTGCAATGGCCTGAGCTGCATTGTCCGAGAGGTCAATTCAGGTCCTGACAACACTACTGAAAACGGTTGTGACCCAACAGGGTTACCTACGGTTTTTATTTACTTTTGCTGTCCATTGTAGTTATTGTATCTAGTGGCAATGAGCAAAAGTAGTACTTGATTATAAAGCACATTGTATATACAATTTGATGTATGCCCAAGTAGGTAGAAGGCACAATGGTGATAAGAACATAGTAATACGACACAATGCCAAGTATCAACACAAGGTCCAGCTGTTTCCAGTGAACCCAAACATGTACATTCATAACGATGTTAGCTTATTTGTTCGTCACTCATTCAGATTGTTGAGGAGAGTTGTGAGGCAGCGCTTTGTTACCATATCACCCTGAAGACATCTTAACACTTCTTGGACCCTAGGCGACAAGAACAACACATACCTTCAGTAGAGCACCAAAAGTGTTATCGCGGAGCGGTTCTGGTAGACACGCCCTCAAAGCTTCACGGGCCCTGTGAGTAAGACAGTTAGAATATGATAGCATATTCTCAACAATATTACTTGCCTCAGGTTGTCGCTCAAGCGCAAATAACATCTTACGACATGCTTCAGAAGACGAACCGCCTGGGTTTCCACCAGCTGAGTTACCATGTTGCTGAGGACAGTACCAACGGCATAAAACCGTTCGTAAGTATGGCAGATATATGTCAGGCCGGTCTCGTCGAGGAGGATCTTCTGCACGATGAAGATTGCAACGGTCTTCGACAACTCGGATCCCGTCTCCATGATGCGTAGACATAGCGGTATGATCTCGGTTGATAACAAAAAATGGATGACGGTATTATTGTCATTTTGCTGCGAGAAGATGAGCGAGGGCATACGCAATAGAGCGAATTACTGCTCGCCTTGACAAGCGCGCCAATGACACCCAGAGATGTGAGGCGAAGATATTCAAAAGGACGTGTTTTGGACGTCGTATTCAAGAAGGGGTATAGAAAGAGGGGTATATGCGCTGTACTCTGTCAAAGATAGTATCTCAGGCGACAGGGCCGAACTCACCATTGAGGAATAGTTGGCGGGTCTCGGGGTGAGACGCGACGCACTGCAAAAGAGCAAGCGCATTACAGACACGGTTCGACGCGTGTGCCGTGAGATTGGGAGGCGACAGTAGGGGATATACAGATACGATCTCTTGAAGAAGCGCGGGCATGATACCTGTATGGCTTGTTCAGAGCGGTGGGGGGCATCAAATTGTGAATCCGCACCGAAGGAGTGCCATAACACCAAAGCGAGATCGTCATATTGTTCCCTCTTCTTGCTCAACTCCAGCAACGCGCTTTCCCGCTTTTCAGAGTTCAAGAGATCAATGACAAGGCCGTACACCTTCTGTTCTTCATGTGCGACGGCAGGGATGGCGGGTGACGCCCCAGGGTAAGGCCCGACGCTCTGGCTAGGTGTGTGAATGGGGAGACCGGGCCCGACGTTGGCGGGAGAGTCGGCGTAGGGTGGTGGTATGTTACGAACATAAGGGATAAAGGAGTTGTACGGGACAGGTCGAGGAGAGACAAGGCCCGACATGAGGGCTGAAGCGACAATGACCGCGACAAGCGAGAAATCCTAAGCGACGACCTGGGCTCGTACGCCGGTGCTTATGTAAACAATAGGTGCTTGTCTGAAAGCGGAAGCTACGAGCCCTGGGCGCTCCCATCGGCCAAACAGATGTCATTGACCATCGAGCACAGGATGGCAACCTCTGGACAAGCCCGAACAATAGCATCGTGATGGCCACGGCCACTTCAAGTGCTCTTAACACGCAACGGTCACCCACAACCCCTCAACCCAAAGTATAGCACACCAGATGGTGGCCAGACAGCCCTCAGTCCACATCGTAGTCGCATCAGGCATGCGACGCCCAAGCCGACTCAAGCTTTTCGTGAGCAAATGGATGCACACATCTCGCTCGCGATCGCAGCTGGCACCGGAAGGATATGAGGTACCTCCTCCGCCCCCGCCAAAGGACATCTCAACAGCGTCGCGACGGACGGGGACTGATGATTGCTATGCTGGTATGCCACGTTGATATCTCTCCCTTCTCACGGTATCTAATCCTTGTTGCCCCATAAGAGCTCCGCCATGAGTATGCGGCATGCTCAATCTTCCTTTCACGACACGTCGACTTGCAGCAGCTCGGCCCACAGCCTCCACCATCGCTACCCCCGCCACAGCCCACACCGCGCAAGCAGACGCAGCTTCCAGTCGTACCCACTGTGTCGCCACAAATGCTTTCAGCATCCGAGATTCGTAGGCGTCGGGTGCAGGCTGCGACGAAGAGGAACCACACCGCTATCATACTAGATACGTCCCTTGAGGAGACTCGCCATCAAGAGTTCGCCCGTATGCAAAAGGACCACCTAGAGCGCGAGCTGGAAGAACAGGAGCGGCGGCGCAAGCTCGCATTAGAGGAGGATCTGCGGCGTGCCGCGCAAGCCAAGAGAGATAGGGCCGAACGTGAGCAGAGGGAAGAAGAAGAGCGGCGACGGACCATTGAGCAGCGTCGCCTTGAGGATAGGGAGCGCAGACAGAGGCATGCGCAGAAGCAGAAGGAATGGATGGACCAAATGAACAAAGAGGCAGAAGAGGAGAAACGTAGGCGGATGGAGGCTCGTCAGCACGTCACAGAGGAACGTCGAAGTCGACCCCTCCCAGTCAAAGCTACCGCCACTCAAGGAGCAGACGTCGAATACGCTGGATGGGTGACCGTCCAGACCAGTGACTCTGTTGCCTGGAAGCGGCGCTACTGCCGTGTGGAAAACGGTCGTATCATCCTGCTCAAGGATGACAAGCCGGTGAGTCCATCGAAGCTCCCCTACTCTATGGGTGAAACTAAACGACACTATTACCAGCAATCCGCACATGTGGCTCAGCCAATCTCGATAACGTCTGTGCAACGTGTATGTGAACGTGGGGATGGTCTAGAAGAGCTAGAATGCTTGCCGTACTCCTTCGCAGTATCGACGGCAGATGGAATAACATGGAGTATGTTCACCGATGATGAAAATGAGAAGGTATGCCAATGCGCACCAATAGCGAGGTGCACCCACTCTAACTCGTCCTTGAATTTACAGGAAATGTTGGTTTCTGTCATTGTGCAGCTCTGCGGATTATAGAACATTTGAGCTGGACTCGTGTATCCCTCTCATACCCACACTCTTTTGATACCTCTCGGAATCCATGTACCACCTCTCTCTACATACTTCCCCTTGTTCCCCTCTCGGATAATGTACTTTTGTAATTACTACTTTCTCTTCAGACAGCATGCTCAGTGTATGATGGTTGTGTGTGTTGCATTGTACACTGATAGCATTATAATAGAGCTCCGATATTACAACTCGATAGTCCAATACGATGAAGAGAAAACCAAAGAACACGACTCGTCCTACGGTGAACGAGAAGGAGCTCCCTCTACTTGGACTGTAAGCTCCTCCAGCCCAGATATCCTGCTCCGAAGGAGCGAGTCAACGCGTTCGATCACTCGATCGACTTGCTGGAAGCGTCCTTGCACAGTGTGATGTGGCCCGGTAGGATCATGCGACGAGGCGGCAGGCGAGACGCTGATGTGTATCGAGCCAATTACATTGCTGTCGTCTTTCGGCCAGAAACGTGGTGATGAGTAAGATGCTACCCCATCGACCTGATGAAGCTAAAGGAACAGTCAACTGTTGTGGTCATTCTCTGTGACCCATTAAACTCACCTCAGTCAAGGCCTTCTCGATGCCTGATGCTCGATGATCCAAGTCCAGCATGAGAACCTTCCCAGTGTCAATGACCAAGGGTATCACACTGGCGGCGATGAGAATAGCGATGAACAGCGAGGCTATTGGGTCGAAGCCGGTCCAGCCATAGAATTGGATGAGAAGTGTCGAGATGATCACTCCCACTGACCCTAGAGTGTCCTGTACCACTGCTTAGCGAGGGACCGGCGCAACGGACGATGTCTGCTTACCGCCATAACGTGCAAGAATACACCACGCATATTATGACTGTGACCTTCGTGGGCTGGATCGTGTATCTGACTATGGTCATGCAGATTAGGCCCGTGTGAACTGGCATGATGATGCTCGTAATGGGCGTCATATTCGAAGTTATAACTTGGAGTAATTGGGGACTTGACGTCCTGTGAGGGGGTAGTCAGAAGATGTTGTTTTGACCAGCCAGCCGCATCGAACATACCGCCGGCAGTAGATGAGACTTCTCATGAGTATCACTATCTTCCGAACACCGTTCGTCTTCGTGCACATGGTCGTGATGATGCTCACCATCCGCACAGCTTGAGTGGGAATGCGAAGAATGAATAGATGAGTGCAGTTCAGTGTTCACGCTCAGATGTGAATGGGAATGGGAATGGGAATGGGAATGCGGATTCTCATGGCTATGGTGGTGACTATGCCCATGAGTGGCTGGCACTGGCGTCGGATCGCTGCTATGAGAGTGTCCATTATGGCTGTGACCGTGGCTTGAAGCTTCGCGGGGCGGTTCCTCATGAGAGTGTCCATGAGAGTGGGAGTGTCCTCCCTGATATGAAGGTCAGTGGGTTGGCAGTTAGTGACGCCGCGAACTCACATGATGGTGATGCCCGCCCATCGCAAACATGCCGAATAGATTGACCGCGAGGCCTACTGTACTGACTAACAGCAGTTGACTCGTATTCATTTCGGGTGGGTTCATCCTGAAAGTGTGGTAGATGTGTTAGGCGACATACATGGGCGTTGCTGGTACTCACAATCTCTCTATGGCCTCGAAAACGATGAAGATTGAGATAAGTATCAAGAAAACACCGTTGGAGAACCCAGATAAAGTCTCGATACGGCCATATCTTTGGTAGATGAGTATGAGTCAATCGCTGGTCCTTGGTTATACGTACCCATACGTGAAACGTTCGTTGGGTGCCCAGCGGGCCATTACTGAGGCTATCAGCCCAACACCGATAGCCATGCAGTCGAAGGCCATGTGAATAGCTGGATATCATAAAGTCAGTAAGTCAGATGAACAGTGGCGCTCACTCACCGTCCGAGATTAAGCCAAGACTGTTTGTCCAGATGCCATAGAGCATCTGCACCAGCATATAGCACATGTTCAGTACGAGAAAGTAGAAAATCTTTCTGGACTCCGGATTAGAAAGAATCGACTTGAGGTAGCTGCGAGCGACTTGTGTGATATTGTACGGAGACTTGGACATAGATTGCCGAGATTTATTCACGCTGATACCTAGAGGGAGTGAGTCTCAGCTTGTACGGTATGAAATACAACATACCGTAGCCAAGACACAGTGCCGTCAAGACGTCGGTTCCACCCAGACCCGGAAAAAATGGGAGCACGCCGGATACGGCGGTGGTAACAAGGAGTGTAGCATATGAAAGAGCGATCTCGCGAGGAGAGGATGTCAGGGATATTCTCTTAGAAAGGATGGGTCCTGAGTAGAGGAAGGCTAGTGCTAGCATAAGGACGGCGAAGCCGTGCACAGTGAATCCAGTAGCACTTTCAGTGGAAGCGGTGGTGGGCTAGCACGCAGGTTAGCGGTGTTTACGACCATACCCTATCTGCAACTCACGAGGACCTGTGTGAATACATACCCCGCCGAGCTCAATATGAAAGCTCCAGCGATTGTTATGACGCTTGTCACGAAAGGCCCTAAAGACGGGAGGAGCACGCCTTGAGTGTGGTCCAAAGTGCTAGATGACACCGCCTCGACCGCGAGAGCCAAATAACCCGGGACTGTGTGTCGCAAGTCTGAAACCGAGAACGGAGCATCGGATAGAAATGACAGTGCAATTGGTGCGACGATGAATAGCGCGTGCGGTCGCTTATGTAGGAATATGAGCCATTTGTTTTGGACATCGGGCTGACGGACGTACTGATACATTGTTGAGGAGTCCTACCATCCATACTGACGAGAATTGGCAGATGATGGCGGTCCTAAGTACGTGTCAGCAACCCCCCAGACGGATGTGTTCATTGAGTGTGCTCACCTCACAGCCGATAATCGTGTGAGGGCGAACAATACTGCACAAAGTCGTATAGACAGAAGCAAGGATGCCAGGCCTGCAACCGACCACTTGCGATAGCAGAGCATCAGTATATAATAGCATAACATGAAAAAACTACGTACTTCGACCGACTTCCCTGTGAGCCGTTGCCCGCGAGACAGGCCCAAAGCAAAACCACCGATTGCACCGACAGCAGTTATCTGAACCACTGAACACAGCACTCCTGCATCCGACAAGGCCGCTTTTCCAAAACAGAGTGCGAGGAAGAACAAGGTGTTCGAGGCAACGGTCTGAGTGAGGTCAGACCTACTGGGATACATGGCTCAATTCTTGCATATTGCGAGCTGCTGGCGCACGCACCTCGCCGTTCGCCCGACACCACCTTCCAAAACGACCTTGCTCCTCGTCCGCGGATCTACGACATTCATAACAGCACGCGCCTCGTTGCTGTAAAGTACCTCAAGCTCGAAGTAAGGATGAGTTGTGAGACGCTGAGCTCGAGCTGGCGGTCCCCAACTTTGATCAATGCAGCACGCGGATGGGTGATCGCTCATTTCCATGTTCTGGAATCTGGACCATCCGATGAGCACAAACAGGCTCAAACCGGTTCAAACAACCATCGAATACTACGTGGCAGCAAATCTACATCCAGTAACAGAGAACCAAGTATGCGAATGAACACAAGCCCAAGATCAGCAATCCGAATTCGTAAAAGTACACAACAGTCGACCGCTTCGTATGCACGCCTTCCGTCAATTCATGCCCTGCTGGTATTGCGCGTAGAAGCTGTGCCACGATGCTTGCGGGTCTCCATGTATCTGCATCTCGATCGGCGAGTGAGTGGGGTGTGGCAGCGGGTACGCGGTTCCTACTGGCGACATGATATCGCTGTATGGCGGGTATTGGATAGGTGATGTCATGGACTGACTACCGTAGTTGTCGTGAGGCCAATGACCGGAGCCTTGAGCAGGTGTAGAGTAATATCCTGCATAGCCATTGACACCATCTGCGGGTGACTGATATCCCCCCGACCATTGTCCCATGGCATGACTGCCATTATGGTCGTGCGAGGCATGAGCCTCGATGGAATATGGCTGCATGGGAGAATGCTGCGGGCTTGGGGTTTGATGAAGCTGCACAGAATCCTGAGGAGATGATGGCGACGGCAGCGATGGCGATTTGCGCTGCGAGGGTACCAGCCTCGTCTTGCCGCCAAGAGCTGCGAGCTCATCATCTTCCTCTTTGACGATGGAGTCGCCGGAAGATTGACGTGATTGCGGATGAGCAGAATTGTTTTGCGGGTGTGCGCTCATTGCCGTCACGGCCCTCAGCTTCAACTTCTGTAGCACAGGCTGACAACGAGGTCAAACACGCATATCGGCTGAATGTTATACAGACACTTACCAGTACCCTTCCGGCACGATTAGTCTCCTTCACCATCTCAAAGAGATTGTAGGCAGAGTCTAGGTTCATCAGAGCAGATCGAGCAAAAGGCATACCAGGACACTTTGCAGCGATAGATCCCAGGACAATCTTATATATCCACGATGAGCCGCGGTAGTCAGCAACTAAAAGCGGACAATGAGACTTACGGCACAGGAGAAGACGTGAGTGAACAGGAACCAATGTCGCTCAGTGAGCTGTGGGTGCTGAGAGTGGAGACTCTTGACCAAGCCCACGAACGTGCAAGCACTGGTGTACGCGGCGAGAACCGACTGTGCGAACTTGCTACTGAGCGGATCCTCGGGATTGTCCTCGATTGCCCGTGCGAAGAAGCCGCGGTGGAGGTAGAAGATACCTGTATCTCATTTGAATGACTCTCAGCGTCGACACGGTTGGACTACTCACTGATCTCCTTGATTGCAAAAACAATGTGACGCTGCATCGTCAACTGGATGCTGGGCTGAACGACCTCCATCATCTTGGCCCCACCGAACCCAGGAACCCGCAGGGAAGGTGGTACGTGGAAGTTGCGTACTTTCTTGTCGAGCTCTTGAATCGTCTTGTAGCTAGGGATCCTCGCACCGAACGCTTGCTCGTGGACATGGTTGAGACAGCGAGACACGAAACGGTGTTTCCATGCCGTATCTGGAATAAATAGACCGTAAATACCACGCCAGCAGCAGAAGGCGGGCACGCACATGTCATCTCAACTTCATCGCCCTTATCCGGCGCCGATTGCGGCTCAGGTTCAGGCATATGGCAGTCAACGAAGGCATTGGAAAAGGATGGTGGTCGGCCAAAAGTGAGACTCTGTTGGGAAGGTCCATGAAGTCCAGCGATGGCCATTGGAGACCGAGCCTGCTTACCTGCCATGAGTCGTAGGTATACACTTCCCAGAAGAGCGACCGCCTGCGAAAGGCTTCCTCTGGATCCAAATTCCATTTTCCCCCGTCTCGGTCTGACAAAGAAGGGCGCTTTAGCTTGTGCTATAAAAGCGCGGTTCGAATACTCACGTAGACCAAGCTGACGCAGGTGGTGGGTCAGCGGACACATGTGCGTAGAGTGTACGGGGAGACGTACCCCCTGAGCGAGCTTGACGACAAGACCCATCAAACCCCAGCGAGGGCCGTCTCTGAAGGACATAAACATGAAATGGCACATTAGAACCTGCTCACGTGTGATCAGCAAGACTCCGTGGACGTCGGAGGGCAGAAGGCAGGACCGCAAAGATAGCGGAGAAGACTACTCACCAGCGCCTGGATTGCGGGAATTGTCTGGTGTTCGAGCACTGGATCCATCGACAGAGCAGCACGGGCGAGCTGGTAGTATTGTGTAGCTTCTAAGGAGAGGGACTGCTTCTCTAAGTCGAACAGCGTGCCGAGCGCAAACACCATGTAAAGCACCGCGAGTCGGTGAGAATCAATTGGGTCTTGATCGAGCGCAATGTTTTGATCGTAGATCCGCGCAAAGACTGTGGAATAAAACTCATTTTCCGGTATGGGGGTGTACCTGCACATCATGCTCGCTTCCATCATTTCCGTTAACAGGCAGAGACCATACGCACATCCATGCACAATGCCTATAATAGATTGCAGCTAAGTGGCTCGCCTTCTCAGAGTTTGGGAGAGCATTGAAGAGGGACCGTCTGACTTCCAGCTTCGTGTCAGTGACGGTCGCAAAGGGGAAGGTGTAACCCAGCCAGGGCAGGTCAGTCGGCAACGCGATCTCAGCGTTTTCGGTCTCATCGTCCCCGCCTTCTTCATTCTATGGGAAAGTCAGCTCCTGTCACGAGGTCCGCGGAATGGGTCCTACCTGAAGTAGGTACTAAAGGGCGGTAAATCAGCCATGCGTCATCCTCGAAGTGAGCGGACTTACCCATGCATTTGCCATGCCGCCATAGAATTTCGTGCGGCCGGAGTCCGATATGGATCTGGTGCCTTGTAAGGGGTGGAAGACAGCACGGCATATAAATTTGGCGTACAGAGAGCCCACTTGATCAATCGCTTCGGCCGTGTCGACCTCTACATCTTTGGGAGACTCTGGGGCCTCCCGTTCCAACGGTCGTTTGATTTGGCGCAGCTCGTGTGACAACAGTGGGTGTGTATCACTGTTTATGTGACCATGGGCTACTTCGAGGGCATCTTCGAGTTCTCGGACTCGATTTGCTAGAGTTTGGATCTTTTCATGCAAGGCTTCAGTATTGGCAAGTACGAATCTACGAATCAGTGTCCCCCGTCAGGTACCGTACCCCCCTACATAATGCAACACATACCGATTTCCCTTGCCAGTAGTCAATGAGCCTGGCACCGCTCTGGAGTCAGCGGCTGCCGGCGAAGCAATCGCACGCGGTGCGCGCACTCACCGTCGGGACATATGGCTGCACAACCCTTCTTGACACAGCTAGCGCAAGGAAATACACGCGAACACCTTGAGTATGATGTCGCTTAGTAGTCAAGTTATGTAACAGGCTACGACAAGCACGGACCTTAGTTTGAGACTTAAGAGCTGGTCAGGCCAGGGCGTCGGGATCCAATCACAGTAACAGCTCACCGACGGCACTCAGCGCAGGAGAGAGGCGCACCGCGCCGCTTGCCTTTGTCGGAGGACATGCTGGGGCCTGTCGAGGCCATGGTACCGAGCAGGGGGCCGACGTCGTGCGATGGCAAGAGGTCTGGGAGGGCGCTCTTACTGACGCCCCTGACGACCAGAGGCTTGCTTGAGTCGCAGCCAGCCTGACAGCTCTACCTACATATGGCCCAAGCATCACTTGATAGTCCGGCCGCCCGGGACTCTGAACATCTGCTCACTCGCACCGCCTGCAGCGTCCTCTACTGCAGTGCTATGATAGCCATAAACCTAACACACATCCAGTATGAAATTTTCTGTGCGATGCTGTACAAAAGTGATGCTCAAATGGCTCCTCGAGGCGACATTACAGGAACGAAATAGAATAGTTGTCATAAGTTGTCGTGAAAGAAAGAGGCTATGTGTCTATGCGAGGGTCGTGTTCTCCAGCCTGTGAGCTAATTCAGCAGAGCTCAGCGCCTTGCTGTGCTGCTCGGGCGACTCCGACATGGTATACGAAGGGTTGCTCCCAGAGTCCACCAGGATGCTCATAGGAGGCATCTCTGAGCTTGGACTGATAGGTTCTGTCCCCGAATCGAGTGAGGAAGAGTCAGAACCGTTGCAGGTCGGTTCCTGCTGGTGAGAATGAGGTTCTGGCCGTGATAGAGATGCTGTGGAGGAAATGCTGTTTGCCCGAGACGAGAAGAATCCTCCCAGCTTGCGTGCAATAGGAGCGGTCGGCGTACTCGCGACCGGTGCTGATGCAAGGGAGGATGATAATGCCGGGGAGGACGTTGGTGTGCTGGAAGTGGAAGGAGTGTTCCACAACTTGAATCCCCATCGCGACGTCGAAGAGACATTTCCAGAATTTGGCATAGTCGGCAGTGCCGCCTGCGCTATCCGCCCGGTGGGTGGTTGCATACCAATGCTGTTCTCCGAAATGAAAGTTCGGAGAGCCCGAACGCAGGTTTCCGACGCTTCCTGGGCCTCACGAGCTTCGGTGAGTTCATGCCGCGTCTCCTCCAAGTGTTCCTTCACCGTCTGAAGTTCCTTTTTCAGCTCTTCCACCTCGGTCGCGTCCTGAGTTGGCTGCAGATCCGGTGTAGGACTCGCCCTGCCGAAGAATCCGGAAAGTCGCCTGGAGGCCCCAGAGGCTGCTGACATAGGCCCCGCACTGAGCTGCAGCTGATCAAATTGAGACGTTGGAGTGGGACTACCAAGCTCTCGCTGATAGGAGCCAGGCTCGGAGACGGAGACGATGCGTCGGTGGGCATTCCCTCTGCCCGCTGAGGACCCAGTAAGAGGAACGAATGAGCTTCTGCGCGACGACGGGGGGCCGTTGAACGAGGTGGGTCCCGCGCGAGAGAGATCGAGAGTCAGGTTGGACACCTGGCTCATACGCCTGCTTTCCGTCTGCAGTCTCATCAGGGCACGCCTGTGGTTCAGGTCGCGGTTAGGGCCTAGGGCTTTCAAACGACTGTGCAGAAACCAACCTGCTGTCCTCCAGCTTTCCGCGGAGCATGATCACAGCATCCTGCTCCTCCTGGCTCTTCGTAATCGCAGCAGCCAGTTGCTCCTCTAGGAGCGCGCACTTGTCCGACGCGCTCTCTAGCGCATCCTCCAAACCGCTCCCCTTCCGCTGGGCTTCGTTTAATTTGGCTTTGAGCTCGTCGCGCTCCTTCTCGACCTCTACGACCGAGAGACGTAGCTGCGTTACTAGTGATGCCAGCACTGATGAATCCAAGGCTAGAGGGTCGATGTGGAAGCGCGGATCAGCTGGTGAAGTCGGAAGGGATTCACTGTCGAGCTGACGCTCGAGTTCGAGGGTTAGGTCTATAGAGGTCCGCTGTGGATAATCGTGGATGTACTGGGCATCGTCGTGGTCGTCATGCAAAGACATGGTGAAGATGGTGAGAGTAGAGATGGAAAAGTACTAAGACGGGTTGGAATCGAACTTGAAGCTGGGACAGTACGAAACAGGTCTGAACGGCCACTACCCGCCGAGGCTTGAAGGCGGTGAGCGCAGACACAGCGGTTTGCTGAGGAGCAGTGCGCTGCGTACGACGAAGGGAAAAGTGGAGAAGCAGAGGCCGTGCACTCGCTCAAAGCAAATGTCCGCGTTGTGAAGTCCACGTCGTCGATATCAAGTGCTACATTCAACTGTCCTCCTGACACAGGCGCCTAGTTGCATTTCCCACGTGTGGCCTCCGCAAAACAGACGCTTTCTCACGATGCTCCCACAGCAACGCAGACATGAGACACTCATCTACAAAAGATCTATCAGATGGTAGTCAACAGAAGACATAACATCGGGGTTTCTATAGTACTTTGGTCAACCAAAAATCGTACACAGATGCTGCAGTATGGGGCAGACATCGATCCTGTTGGTACATTTCCTTTGCGTATATCGAATCAAGAACGCGAACGGTTCCTCTATTATGCATGAGTCAAAGGGTCGACACAAACGACACCGTCGCGCTCGCTCCAGGGATACCCCCAGAGGTGTAACCACTCCCGAACACCCGCAGCCAACCGTGCTCGGGACGCACCCCGAGCAGGGTCCTGGGTGCCAGTATGTTTTTCCTCGCCGACGACGAGATAGGCTGTAGAGTAGATGGTCAGCGAGCACACCAGATTCACAGCAGACTAGGGCTCACCCAAACCATAGAAATGCTCGCGCTCCAACTAAGGCGGTCCAATCAGTCTAATACAGTCAGGCAGAGTGGGCAAGCACTCACAGCAAGCAAGAACTCCTCGACCACCTCAGTAGCCTCGGTGGAATGCAATCCGTGCAAGTCAAGCATGGACTCAGTCCGCTCCTCGGGACTCAATTTTTTGCCATCTCCTACCGTTTGGCTGGCGATACCCAGGCATACGCCTAGGCCGGCTCCAACGATCCTGCCCTTCGCCGTGCGGTCACCGTAGTCGTCAGACCAGAGCGAGTCTCTCGCCCTAACAGCCTGCTCAGCAAGCTTCGCACGCTCACGAACAAGTCTCCCAGCGGCTTGCGCCATCTCCGCGCTCATCTTCGCGTTCAGGTCATGACCTTCACGGCTGAAGCGTTTCGCTGCGGCGCCGTCGCCCTTCTTCCACGCCTCAGCGGCGCGAGCGAGGCAGGCATTCCGGGCTGAACCAAGTTGGTGCGCTCTAGACCTGTACGCCATGTATAGGTTGTTCACGGAGTCGCCAGTGGCAAGCGTGGGAAGTAGGGTAGGGGATCGCAGCTTAATCCGAGGGGAAGGCCTTGGAGCCACCACAGTGACCTTATTCTGCGTAACATCAGGTGCACTGCCCACACCATCCCGCCTCCCCAGCGTCGCTCCGGCATCCTTCGCCTGAGAGGTGGGCAAAGTTGCCGGTGATGTCTTCTTCACTGCAGCAGCGAAGCGCGAATGCGCAGGGTCTTGCGAAGGACTTTCATGGCCGTGGGGGCCGCGCCTACCCTTAGGCGGAACATTGGCAGAATGGTTGAGAGCCGGGAACTCCTCGACTGTAGGATTTCGACTACCCTCCGCACTGTTGACGTTCAGATCAGTCCGAGACATCGCCTGAGAAAGCCCTGACACGTCTATATCCTTTGGCAGATGGTGCAAGAATTCGCAGTTTTCACCCTTAGCACATGTGCCCCTCAGCCAGAAGCGGCAGAGCGCGCGCTCAAGGTCATGGCTGAATAATGTCAATAAAATCTATAAGCAGGAAGGACAGCTTCGCTTACCTGAATCGACAGTCAGCACGAAGACACTCTCCTGCGAGGAAATACCGGCAGACTCGATTACCACCGGGGACAGGCCGACCATTGAATCGATTACCGCGGAAGCCAGCGCCGTTGTAATACCCTCGCCCGCCGCGGAATTGACCGCCATAACCTTCCCTGGGAACAATACTAATCCTTCCGCCCACAGCATGGAGCCTGGGAGGCGATGGACCAGCGTTGGTTGCATGATGCGTCGCGATCTGACGGTCAACAAGCCACGACATGGCACGGTCGAAGTCGTAACCATTACTGGACAAGGCCTCTTCTAGCTCAGATGGAGCGAGAGTAGAACCGAACACCATGCTGAGAACGTCCAAAGGTGTCATTCCGTCTGCCATCATTACGCCAGTCGCGGTCGTCTCTGTGTCGAACTCTGCGTCGTCCTGGAGAGACTCGAGTAGCTGAGAGCCATATGACTGCAACTGAGGATCATCGTTGTAGTAGTTATATCGGGCATCGTCGGTAGACGTGGATAGTGAAGAGTTGGACAGAGGAGAGTGCGACCATGGAGGAATGGTGGCATCAATCTCGCCGGAGAGGAATGACCGTGGAAGTGGTTTCTGACCAAACGGGTCAAAGGGATCTTCATCGTCCTCGTCGTCTTCGGGACGTAGAGAAAGTCGCAGAGAGCTGGGAGTGCCCGACCTAGGTAGAAGAGCACTGTCAGGTGTTAACGGAGCGGCTATGGCAAGCTTTGACGTCGGGCGTTGAGGGTTATGGGCCCAAAGATCGGGGGAAGGTGTTTCGGCTCTAAGCGCGGCGAGGGAACCAGGGTTGGAGGACGCGGCGGACAGCGGCCGTTGAATAGGTTTGAATTCATGAGCTTTAGCGTTCAATATACGAGGTGAAGATAGAGGAGAGGCCGGGAGACTTGAAGCAAACTGAGCTGGAGGAAAGACAGGAGAAAGAGCAGGAGAGTCACTGCGCGCCATCATGTACGAGTTAGCTTGCGCGCCATTGGCGAGCGGGGAAACGAGCGGGGTGTGCGGTCGACGGAAAACCATGGAGAGCGGAGAGCCTGGAGCAGAGTTGGGCGTGTCTGGACGCACAATCATGCGGGCAGAGTGAGTGGAGGCTCTCGACGAGGGCCGTGAGATGGGACGTCTAGTCGGCGTCAGAAACAGGAATGGGACGTTGTCGACATCGTCGCGATGACGATGCATGAGGTCTAATACATGGCCGCCGAGCTAAGGAGCATGAGCTATAGCTGTACAGAAAGTCGGTGTGCTCTTACTTCATCTTCGTCGAGGCCGGGCCCGAACGTTTCCTTCAAGAGGTTCTTGAGATCCTCCTCACGCTCCGCGTCGAGTAACGAAGCGACTCTGACAACCAGAGTTGACGTGACCCGGCTTGGATCGTCGTCGTTTTCGTCGTCGTAGTTATCCAGAGGTCTGTACTGACGAGCGATCGCTGTGAGCTGCGCGCGAGTATGAGGGAATCTCAGCGGGGCGGACAGTTCCTGAGGAGTTGTAGCCGCCTGAGAACCAGGACGAGCTTGAAGGTCATTTGGTACAGAGATGGCAGGAGGAGCAAGCATCATGTTGGCTGAGTAGCATATGCAGGATAGTTGCAAGAGGATATGTTACACGCTGGGCTTACAGCGAAAGAAAGGCTGAAGGAGAATCGTGTTCGTTGTCGAGTTGCGAACCGAGCCGGCCAGTATGTCAATCTGGCGCTTATTATGGCGCCCAAATTACCTCCGTACATCACACGTGCAGCATTCGCCTGGACCCTGGTTGGACGCCCCGCCTCGGTTGCCTTCCGCTTGACAGTTCCGTTCTTTTTTCCTTGTCCGCTGCAGCAGTAAAATACATCGAAATATTCTATAGATACAGCGTAGGCTACAAACAAACCACACAGGTTCAAAGAACAAAACGGACATGAGAGAACGCCGGTCTATCGACTTGTAGCAGCACATGGTCAGCAAGCGGGTATCAGGCGAGGATCAGGTCCTGCAGGCAGGAGGACGTAAGAATGGGCCTGGCAACCCCAGTCACTGATCCCATTGGACCAAGACGAGCTCTTCCCGCCAACAACTCTTCAGGGACGCTCCGTTCTCCTCGCTGCAATCTTTCTCGCATGAAAAAATCATGCAAGTGCCCCATCCCATCCCAGTCCTCTCTACACTCTTCTCTCCTTTCAACACGCGCTCGACCTCTTTTCTCCTCTCCTCGTCCGTCTGGTTCTTTCCCGTCTGGTCCTTCCGAGACTCGCGAAGCACGTTGATGAGGTTCGGCATGAGCTGACACTCAAAGACACGCGTTCCCTTGCAATGAGGGCATGCAGAGATGGATGACGTGCTATATGTCCTCTTGGCTGGTGGGGCGACCATAGAGTCGGGCTTTGTCACAGGCCGGTTGACTGCAGGAGGCTTGGGGAAAAGTCTGTCAAAGACTTTGTCGCTGGCGTACGGCAGGGGCGTGCCGCCCAGCTCATACCTTGGCACAAGATGGTGAGGGATGGCTGATAGATTAGAACGTAGCAACAATACCTCATACACTGCTCGGCCTCGTAACCGACCCGTTTGCTAAATTTATCGAATGCATGGTCGATGTCCAGTGAGTTCTCGTAGCCCTCCAATATCCAAGTCGCGTCTTTGTTCTTTTTGCCATCGTCCGGGATATCATCGACAACAGGGAAATTGGGTTTAGGGACAGGTGGAAGATATTCCGCAGTGGTTGATAGGTAGAGTGCAGGATAAGAAGGAACCATGGCCCATTCGGATGACTCTAAGGTGGCTGAAGCCATGGCAGTGACCAAATCCTCGTCTTCATCCTCGTCCTCCGTGTCTTCATCGTCCGGGTCGGACTCCTGTTCTTCTTGATCTGCATCGAGGTTGAACCTCGATTCCTCCTGCGTTGAGGGTTCTGTCTCCGAGGCTGCTACACCAAATATTTGAGAACCGAGCCCAAATGTACCTGGCGCAGCCGCAGCGCCTAGCTAGAATTCCGTTAGCTCAGCTATCACGAGCATTACATTCCAGACATACCGAGAAAGGATTGCTCTTGGTAGCCGGCTTTGGTCCCTCAACAGTGGGTGAGGCGTTTTGTGTCTGACGCGGCTTCTTCTTGGCTAGCTTTGCTGCATATTTTTCGTTGAATCGTAGCCCGCGCCATGCTCGCACACTATCCCAGCAGCCATAAGCTTAGCTAACTGTGAAAGAATACGAGACGTACCTTCCAGCTAGACCTTGACATACTCCTCGGCTGCAAGCCCAGACGTATAAAGCCCGATCATATGGGCTCTCTTCCAATGGGCACCATACTTGGACGACAAGCTCCATAGGTGTTGAGCAGTTCTTACACATCGATGACTCTAACGGTGGTTCAGGCGACGTCAGAAATGCCTATGGCATGGCAAAAACAAGATACATTTTAACGAGGGTTCGATACATGTACAGCGAGAGACTCGTACAGGGAGTCCGCCTATTCGAGAGACTGCCGCGTCGCGTAGGTCGGTCTGGGAGTCCAGCGCGCCGTCTGGGACACCTAGCTGCACCGCCGTCACCGTGTCCGACAGTTCATCGTCATCCGAATCAGACCAATCTTCTTCATATTCAGGTGCCATTGCGAAAGAGGAAGCTGGTGGGGAATGGGTCAGTATGAGGACGATGACAGAAAAAGCGAAGAAGGTCAGAAATGCATGAATGGTATAAATTGTACGGTATCGTCAAAGAAGGCCAACAGGAGGAAACCTCGAGCCGACCGTTTCAGACTCGTCATCTGAAAAATCATCACAAAAAGTAGGCCAAGAAAGACACTCACATCTGCGTCAAGGAGCGGTCCTGTTGAGGTGCGACGTACAGATGGAAGAGCGAGCGTCCCTCAAATTTTACGCGCCTCGAAGACTCGAAGATGTTTGCATCGGACAAATAGCCGCACTGCTATCCGCATTAGGCAGGTGTTGTCTTCATCATCGCTGTCTGGCACGATCGCTGAAACGGAGTGGGCGCAAACAGACGTGCTACCATCGACCGTCTATATAGATGCTTGATGCACAGATTGTCGATTTATTGACTGCTGCCTCATGCTATAGGAAAATCGCCCACCGATAGATGCGCTCGAGCCCGTTCAACCTCGGGGATATCAAGCGTTCCATTAACACTCGACGGTGACCGGTCGCTAGCATGTCCCCTGAGTTGACATATCGCTTACCAGAAATGTAGCGATCGTCCCGCGCCTTCAATCCAACTTTTCTATAGAGAAGTGCTGCCAAAGCTTTCCCACGGGCTCCCGGGAGGGCTTGAAAGTACCCACCCCGTAGTGGGCGACCGCGCTTGCTCCATCGCCGTCCCGCGAGCCTCGCCGAGGGTTTTGCAAGTCGTCAAACCGAAAATGGACCGCGAACAAGGTTGCGCACGGGGAATGCGAAGAACACCGCACCTACTCAGCAGCGGAGATCGGAGCGAAAAACATCCGTCCACTGGCCGTCATTGATGAATTCCAGCCGCGGCCCACGGCGTGGCATTTGATGATAGAGTGCTTCTCTGCCTATGAGCTGTATTGAGCGAGTACTTTTGGCTTCCCCATCGCCGCACCCCGGCGGTCGCGGCGGCGGCATCACAGGTCATACGAGCAATCGCCGCAGCGCCTTCGGTTTATTCATGGTCTGAAATCATTCGGACGATGGCCAGAGACTTAAGGACACCGAGGTCCATGCTCTGACACAGTCGTTCGGAGAATGAGCCGGAGAAACCGGATAGGCGTCTATTCTTTTATCTGGTTGCCGCCGGCGTTCGTGCTCCTCGGTTGTTCGTGCAGCTTGGACCGTTCGCAACACTCGAGGCAAGTACGATGGCCCCGAGGGGGGCTAGACAAGGACACACTTCGCGGACGGGCTGAAGGATGACTGAACACACCGGGTAAAGGGCCTCTATCTGGGACTCAGGGGGAGTTGCCGGATGTGGGATGTATCTGCCTACTCTTTGCCGCCGTCTTGAGGTGACCATCTGAGATACAAATTATTATTATGTATGCATCACCAGAGACGCTTCTGCGCGCCCTCTCACAGGTTTCTTTAGCTCTACCATGTCCTCGCCCGAGACCACTTTCAACGGGTCCGACGGCCAGGCCAATCGGCCCCCCAACGGCGAAGGCAAGAAACGCAAGAGGGGGGCGACGCGTCTATCATGTGCTGAATGCCGCAGGTATACTTGCTCTATGTTGCCCATGCCCGCCAGGACATCGCTCAGTTTTTCATCCATCTCCCTTCCTCAGACTAAAGCTACGTTGCGACCGTGCAATTCCCTGTGGCTCTTGTGTCAAGAGAGGGTGCGCTGCGATATGTCCAGATGGTACGCTTCTAGTGAATCCATAATAATCCGAACTCTAAATGCTGCGACTCCTGTCGTGCAGGATCATTGACAACTGGCAAGGGAAACCGGTGAGTAAATGTCTTGACTGACTACTAACGGTATTCATGGATCCTCGTGTAGCGCAACTCGCTTCGTACTCGCCTCGACACAAGACCTACACCAGAAGATTGAAGAACTTTCCACTCGTGTGAGAGAGCTCGAGGATGGGCTCAGAACATCCCATAGTATACACTCTCAGGACACCCACCCGCTCCTATCCGAGGACCTCCTCCGGATCAAGGCCCCGTTGCAGCGGGAGAACTTAGCAATCGCGAACAGCAGTGCTGACGAGCCAGGCGGTGACGTTGTCGACTCGTTTGGCTCGCTATCCATCAGTGACACTGGCCGCACAAACTACTTTGGTCAAGCAACCAGCTCTTGGGTGTGTTTCATCATCCTGTGCGTACGGCCGCAGCGCACTGACATGAGCACCGCAGTATTTCTTGCAGGTATGCTGCCACACATAGCCACCGTTGCATAGAGCAAAGCCCTTACTCTACAATAGAACGAGCAGCATGAGCAGGAGAAAGAAGACCGTCTAGGGGCACTGAGAAAAATACTCCCGGCGGAGATCCTGTCCATATCAGGATTCTTCCCTATTGCGCCCAACATCCCCGCCACACTAGACTTGATGCAAGAGCGCGGTACACGCCTCAAAAGTATATACTGGTACTTGCCACCTGCTGATGAGGCTGCGGATTTGCGACATATTTACTTCCAGCATGCCGGTACGTCGTTCGCAGCAAGATCGCATCAGTCGCACTAACGCCATGTCTCCATTCCAGCCTGGGAGTATGTACCATAACTTTGGTGTTGTTCTGAGTCAAAAATATGCTGACGATTCTCCCTACCCAGGTACAATATTATTTCTCTCGACGAATTCAACGATACGGTCTTCAATCAATTCTACAACCCGAATATTCTGCCAGACATCGATGACCCACTCCTGTCACATCAGCTCGCGCTGATGTTCATGGTTCTTGCCATCGGCAGTTTGATGGATACCAAGCGGTCTCCCTACAATATCGAGGCTGAGAAGTACCATCAGCTTGCGCGAGCAGCGCTGTTCCAAAGCCCCATCTTCGAAGAGCCCACTTTGTTCGCCGTTCAAGTCCTGGTAGGTCATTTGCTGGGCGTATGCGGTCATTTATCACGCTCATACTCCATTCACTAGTACCTCATGGCATTCTACCTCTTCCTCTCCGAGAGGTATGGGAGTGGGGTCGGGTCGCGGTGGGCGTTGATGGGCCTGGCAGTGAAGCTCGGCATAAGCGTGAGTCAATCTCATGACCAGCGCATGTGAAAATGCACCCAATAGCTGCTCATTTCTATTCCACAGATGGGCCTCCGTACGTAATTCGTGTGAAAGTCGGCGACTCAATTGCCTAAATAATTTGACAGACAAGGATGCCGGGCGCTGGAAAAATGTCGACGCCAGGGAGATCCAGAGACGGCGGCAAGCCTTCTGGGAACTCTATGTCTACGATCTTTTACAGGTGTGTCTGAGAGTAGCACACCTTTACATACGTTGACGGCGTCCACAAAGTGCTACACGATGGGGAGACCGCCGTCATTCTATCTTGCCCATGTCGATTGCAAAAAGCCGCATATAGAAGAGCCTCATGATGAGGAGACTTGTAAGTATCATAATACACTTCCGCCCAACGCCATCTAATTCCATTGCTAGTTCATTGGTGGAAGCATCGGTATGTCTCGGAATGCATGCACGCAGTGTACGACCAGGCGTTTGGCGCAAAAATGCCCACATACAACACGGTCTTGCAGCTTGACCGCAAACTACGAGGGTTCCATGTTCCTGCGATTCTTCAAATCGCTGGCTTCGGCAGCGCAGACGCACGAACAGGAGCATATGACTCAGTGCCGCTGATTTTGCAACGCCACTTAGTATTGGCTGTCCGGGAATCGAGTGAGTTTGCTTGTCTTTGTAGATCCTAGTGTAGCCAGGGAAACCTAACATTGTTGTTCTAGATCTGTTATGTACGTCCTCGCTTGCGTCCGATTCTTCGCGGACTTACATGACACATGCAATCAGACATGCACAGGGGCTTCTTCGCAAGAGCCGTGAACGACCACCCGAAGGATCCTCTGGGTAGCCCGTACGGTAGTTCGTTTATAGCCGCATACCGCAGCGCAGGGTCACTTGTCGCCCTCGTCCGGAATATCCACTCACAGCTGAAAGAGCTGTCTGAGCGAATGTGGTTCCTGTGGACACACCTGTTCTCGTGCTCCGTTAGTGCTATCTTGCCCCGTAACCTGGCGCAGAACTCACAGCATTGCAGATTATTCTGGGATCGATCGTGACGCGCTGCCCGTCGATGAGCCTGGCCCCGTCTGCACTCGTCCAATTGGATGGAGCGTGCGATCTGTTTGCGAAGACGGCACATCTCTTTCACGCCCAGAATGTGTTGGTGCGTCTGACCAAGCCTCCGATCCAAGTCGGAACTGAGCTCACCGATTTCCATACAGTTGATCATGCAGAACCTCCGCCAGAAAGCCCACGCGAGTCTTGCCCAATTCAGGAGCACCCCGCCAGCCGGCCAGGGCTCATTCTCGGAGCCCTCCACCCCTGCAGACGACAACGACGAGCTCAGCGTCTTGGGCGGCCGCACACGTCTTGTCGCTCAGAAGGAAAAGTCTCTATCGCCTGTCCTCGGCAACTTTTCGCCTATCTCTGCAAACCCCATCGTGCCATTCCCTATCAAGCCTGACCTCGACGCGCAGACGCATCCGGTCGTGCTTGAGTATCTTCGCACTTTCAACAACCCTCACCAAGCCCCCCACCCTCACCAGATGCAGCCGCAGTCGCAGCTATCGTCGCCCTATGAGCATACCACCTTTGCCGAGATGACCCCCCTCTCCGCCACCTCTTCGAGCTATGGTCCGAGCTCTGCCTTCCAGACTGCGCACCAGCTTTCACCTCTCACCATGACGCAGCAGGCTCTCCCGCAATATTTCCCCGTCTTCGACTACGGCTACGCCGACAATGGAGCAAACGGCTTTGTGGTCGGTGGAGAAGGCGACGTCAACGGACGGTACTCACCAGAAGGAAACATGCAGAGTGTGTGGCAGGACCTTGTCGCCCAGATCGAGCATGTCAACTATTAAGTAGAGGCGACTAGGTTCTGTGATTTGGACGATACCATCTGTCCTGCTGCTATCCATACATTCAATTTGTATTTTCTTGTGGATATGTATGTCAAAGAATTGTTGTAATATAGCTGCGTTTCGACTTTCCACTGCGCATGTACATTTGTGTGAACCTGCAAGCGAGGAGGCTGTGTTGAACCCATGACGAACACCGCGGCTCTCAGTACATACACTAGACGCCCATACTCTGACTTTACCTTCCACGAGCTGTCCGCTATTTCTTGCTTCCCCACCAGGTCCACGACATCCGCCAAAACTCACCCAAGATATTCGCCCACACTTACGACACACCTAGCAAAACATTCAGCGTGTCTCTGAACACACTCGTGAAATCCAACTGCTTTCTGCGAGTGATGCCAGTATGCGGACCTTCAAGTGTGGCACCGTCGTTTGCTAGAGGAAGACCTGTACGTGGCGACGCGTGCATATGTGTCATACCCCGCTCATTTCCCTCTAGATACAAAGAAAGGTCGTCGTATGTGGCGATGGCGCGTGCGGTGAGGCGATTACACGGTATCCATAGGCCGTGTCGAGACTCAATCCTACCCCACACACAGGGAAGACTTCACTGCTGAACGTTTTCACAAGAGGGTTCTTTACTCAAGTCTAGTGCGTCCTGTTACGCTGCATATATCTTCCATCCCTCATTACTGCTTTCAGCGAGCCTACTGTCTTTGAGAACTACGTCCATGACATCTATGTCGATGACGCACTGGTGGAATTAAGTCTGTGGGACACTGCTGGTACGGCCGCCGCTTGTCGAAGGGAGTGTGCCTTCTAATGTTTCTAGTTTTATCTTAGGACAGGAGGAATTTGATAGGCTACGATCGCTCAGCTACGCAGAAACGCATGTAATCATGCTCTGCTTCTCTGTAAGTCCCTCAATCCATCAAAGACTATTATACTCAAGCTGCGGACGTGGAAGATTGACAACCCTACCTCTCTGGAGAACGTAGAATCCAAGGTAAGTCTCCACGCTGTTGCGAAGTTGAGGGGAAACTCCAACTGTATTGCTCGCAGTGGCTTGACGAGATCCTCGAATATTGCCCAGGGGTCAAGGTGAGCTTCTTGTCTTCTAGTACGCGGCAAACCTTAAAGATCATGTCCGCTACAGCTAGTTCTCGTAGGTGTGCACTTCCATGTTCACCCTTCCCGCTGCTTCTGCTGACACTGGGAATGAACCTAGCGCTAAAATGTGATCTTCGGGACGATCGCGCCACGCTGGAGCGGCTGGCCCGCTACAGCATGCACACCGTTCAATATGAAGAAGGCCTCACCGTCGCGCGACGAATACGTGCATCACGATACCTCGGTATGTACGATCCCTTGTCATTTCATCTGATCTTCTTGCTCATCATTATACTTCCAGAATGCAGTTCGAAGCATAATCGCGGTGTCAACGAAGTATTCTACGAGGCCGCACGTGTTTCCCTCACTACACGGGCGAAAGGCTCAGGAGCCTACGGCGGCGGTGGACGAAGCTGCGTGATCGCATAGGTTCGCAGCGGAAGTTGAAGCCTCTGTTCCCTTTCGAGCTATCTGTGAACCTTTCTATCACTCCGTCTTTCCTTGTTTTCCCCTCTTCTTTGTGATATTTACTCCCACACCGGACATTACATTTCTTGTTCTCTTCTTACTCTCTATCGCATTGGTTGCCGCTTTGGGTTATCGTATCGTACAATATCATGCATCATGTTATATACCTGTATTGTATCGTTCCTCCCCTCTGTACTTCTGCGTATCTTACAGATAACTAGTTTCTTCCGAAAACGCTGCAAAAGGACTGGAGCTTTCGACTGTGAGGACCGCGTCCTTGAAAAGTCTATTGAGCTCCTGCTATTTTGGCTATACGGCAAGATGGCCGAGCGGTCCAAGGCGCCGGATTCAAGCTGCTTTGATAGCTTGCTGACTTACTGTCAGCTGCATCCCGGTCACGAAAGTGGCGCGAGTTCGAATCTCGCTCTTGTCATTTTTTCCCTACCCACAACAGCAAGGCATAGTGCCAAGGCTCCAACTGTTTAGTTTACTTATGTTCACAGAGGACTCGTAAATAAACAGTAAATAGTAGTAAACAGTTTATAAACTGTTCATAGACAGTAAACTAAATAATGATCAAGCTATGTACTGT
>KN840542.1:26800-48920 GCA_000832265.1 Phlebiopsis gigantea 11061_1 CR5-6
TAAGGAATGCTAAGACAGCAGATTGGTCTACTGCGAAGCCACAAATTAGCCCTTCACCAGTGGTGTAGGCGATACTGTTTAGTTTACTGTCTATAACTTATGTGACCACATCGGTAGCTCTAAACTGCTAAGACACACAGCCGAAAGCTTTCGGGAATAACTTTATATAGTTCAATATCCAAAACAAAGTGCCACTAATTACATGAGAGACTGTGACTTCGTGGCGGTTTGTGTGACAATTCAACACTAGCTACCTTCTTACGCGAAAGCGCGTCCGAGTCCGCGTCCGAACAGACGCCGCACAGTCCGCCAGCTTACCTCCGTTCCACACTATGATCCCTTCATGGCTTTCTACAGTGGCCTCCATTGGCATGGCAGTTGGGCCACCGCTGGTCTATACTGACCAAGCTTACTCTATTGTGCGAAAGAAGTACGATGTTATGAGGTATTATTCGCGTGGAGCGTAACTGACGTGTGGACGGCTTCCGTGAATAGGGATGCCCTCGGCTTCTCTAGGGATGTCTGTGCCATCCTGTGAGTACCATAGCTAAGATTCGTGATCTATATTGAGCATGATTTAGACTATTGGCGAACATTACGCGCTGCTTCTTCTGGCTGGGGGAGAAATTCGAGTTCGCCTTGCTATTCCAGTCGTTATTCATGATCGTGGCACAGGTACGCATGTCTTTGAGCGTTATCCTCTCTAACTCTCACGTGAAATCATCAGTTAGCTCTCTTATATATCTGTATCCTCTATCGACCAAAGTCAAGTCCGGAGAACATAGGGACTTCGGCTCGCCCGCTCTCGTTCTGGCAATGGCAGAACTACACGCAATACATCGAATTTCTTGCCGGATTCATGTATGTAAACACCCTTCCCTGATCCCATATATGCTGACGAGCTTGCAGATTGTGCCTTGCTATTCTGTTCCTCATATTCGGCCGCTCAGCTCTCTTCGTCAATATCCTCGGCTTCGTCGCGCTTGGTCTCGAGAGCACGCTGCCCATACCTCAACTCTTGAGGTACTGTCGTCCTACCCCTCACGTACTATCTCCTACTCACGCTTCAGCTAGTAACTACAAGCAAAAGTCGTTGTACGGCTTCCGCATGTCGACTCTAATAGGTTGGGTTGGCGGAGACTCCTTCAAGTACGTATGTCCATGCGGGCTGCTTCGGAACACAGTCTCACGTGCGCCCTTTCAGAGCTGTGTATTTCTTCGTGCTGGGTAGCCCGCTGCAGTTCAAGGTGTGCGCAATCTTCCAGCTCTCCATTGATTTCGGTACGCGAACAGTCATCTGGTCGATACAGACATGAGCTAATGGTAAAGCGTGGGTAGCCATCGTGTGCCAGCGGATATACTATGGCGCTGCGATGCCTTCGGCCGTCCTCCAAGAGGAAGATGACTTGGAGCAGGCGTTGGCTTTGGCGGAGGAATAAAAGAATCTAGTACAGTCAATTAGAGTCCCTCATATAGCGTAGCAGTCAACGAACCAAACATGAAACATCGCATCTATTTATTCTCTTGTGTTCTTATGGCAGTCGCAAAGCATGAATCACTGTATTAGTGCAACCAGAAGCATTGGAAACGTACACTACATCTAAAAAGCATATTTGTGAAAAATCTATGTGTGGTCCGAGGTATGGTTGAATCTAATCTAGCATGCGGGAACTGTTAGAGGAATCTTGACAGTGCGCTATGAAAGTAAGGTTAGACAGGCGTATATGAGAGGAACAGAAGCAACATACAGCAAGACCCTGTGATAGCACGGCATCGTCAGTGACTGTACCTAATATCTGCATAAACCTGCACGACTTACAGAAAGACTGGTTTCCTTATACTTCACACTCATATCCGCAGCGGTCAGCCTCATCGCCTCAATGGCTTCGTCCAGAGTCACGCTGTACACGTTCTGACTCGCCATGGACAGCTGAGCAGCTGTGACAGCCTTGACGGCTACAGTTGATACTACGTCAGTATCCTATCACGCGGAGCATGTTTAAGATATGTACCACCAAGACTGTTTCGCTCCTGCAAAAACATATTGTGAGCATGGTGAATCGGTAGGAGAAAGGGGCTGCTAACAATGCAAGGTACTTGAACCAACCCGTCAATTGGATCGCATGTTAAACCAAGGTTATGCTCTATGAACGAGTCGTTACTATGCAAGTTGCGAGTCGAGGAGCTCGCATGACAGACCTATGCCAATCTCAGCAGCCTGGATGATAAGACGAGGTCATTAATATCCATCACGGAAGGCAGATATATGCTACATACTTGGAGGACGGTTTCCGGGTCGGCTTTGGATGATAATTAGAGCAAGGTTCAACGTCGAAATATATAAATCACATACCACCCATACATGCAGCAAAGCCCGCGCTGGCCATGGAGCATGCGACTATGTGGATGCATGCGATCAATCTTCATTTGCGCACGACGACGAGCAAGTCGTGACTTACCACCGACTTCAGCTTGGCATCCACCCTCTGCAGCTGAGATAGTACTGCCACGCTTGAAGAGCATACCAACAGCCTGTACATGCATGCATCAGCGAGGACTCATTCACCCTATAGCAAAGACTCACTGCTGCCGTCAAGAGGAATGTCTCGATAGTCTTCTCCGGATCGTCACTGATGAACTATCGAACATACGTGAAAAACCATCGCACGATGAGTAGATGGAGGCATACTTCAACAATGTATTTCAAGACAGCTGGGATCACTCCTGCTGCACCGTTCTACCATGACGTGAGCATATTGTCAGCGACCCAATACAACGGGCGCACCGTTGGAGATGTGACGATCCTTCCTCCGCTAGCGTTAACCTCGTTTACCGCAATTGCATAGCATGACAGAAAATCCATCGCGGGTATCATTGTCTTGCGCTGTAAATCCTGTGAAGACGTGACCACCCTTCTGAAACAGCTCACATACAGGTGGCATGGGGAGAATCGGATGCTCAAACGACCCGATTACGCGTGTCCCGCGACTCGAAGCAGCGACTCTATTCTCGCCCGTCTTCTTCTCGTGAGTGTCGGCGGTGGCTCGCGAAAAGTATTCGTCCCCAACCGGTGCTTCGATGGATTCTGGTATTGGAGTATTTCCGGCCGCTATTGAGGGCAGCGTCGGACCCGCAACACCGGGATAAAAACTAGCAGGATTTGGGTGAATGAGAACACTGCATATAGCGTGGCGTGAAGAACACACCCGCGCATGAGACGTCGGTAGAGCATGGGAGCACGCCTGCGAAGTCCCAGTCTACCGGGAAGCTTCTCTTCGGTCGTCGATACGCCCGTGCGGATGCAGTCGTCCATGACAGACCATATTCTCATCAACTGAGGGTTTGTCAGACGGCTGGATGCGGACGCCGCAAAGAAGTTACCTTTATGCGAATGTCCTCGTGCGAGTAGCCAAAATGAAGCTCGTTGTCGTATACAATTTGGGCGATCGTCATCTGCGGCGGGGTTAGAATCGCCGGCTTTTGCGGAGACTTCTAGTGGATCACGTACGTTGTGTTTCCGCGTCAACGCAAGAAGACTGTCTCCGGACTATGGCCAACTTCAACCCCGGTGCTAGGAAGTTGTCGGGCACATCACACTCACCGCAAACGGGTACGGCGGGGAACAGGGGTCGCTTTCCTCTTCACCCCGCTCATTGGTGGGCTCAGAGAGGCTATGTGTCTGATGAAGACGTGCCCCATGCACGCTACTCTTGTCGACGCCCTTGTAGAACAGGTTCTCGTCGACCTTCGTCTTCTCGTTCACGACGAATCCGCCGCCGACGCTACCATAAACTCAACTTCAGGGTCAACTGACAGCCCACGGTACGACGCGTACCTAAAATATTCGTTCGTCGCGAGCAGATCGCCTTGCTCGCCGAACACTGAGAAACGCATTCCATTCGGATGGGTCTTGAGCACCTGATCCCACCGCCAGAGCATGTCCCTATCCATATCGTAGTGGATGTGATGCGTGCCGCCAAGGAGCAGGCTCTTGGTTTCCTGAATAGCGGCATAACGGGAGGGGATAGTGCCTGTGTCTATGGTTTCCGGGTCCGATCCTGAGGTAGGACGCAGTTAGAACACGGGCTTAGAAGAAGACACCGGGAGGTCAGGGACGCAATGCCGACCTTCTAATCCCAGGAGAATAGCTTGGGGAGTATGGTGGCTGTAAAACGACGGTAAGAAGTCCGGTATTAAATGGAGTGACGGATGTTTATTCATACCCTTTACCTGCGTGACAGAACCACCGTCAGACACGGGTTTAAGCAGTGCAGAGAGTACTGACCTGTTGCAGCCAGTGAACCATACCTTTACCCCAACGTTAGACAACACAACTCTGAACCCACGATTGCGGAGTTAAAGGAAACGTACAACGTGATTTTGACAGTGTGGACCTGCACGACCTCATGGGGACGCGCACTCTTACAGGCAGCTCAATGGCTACACACCTTTTCCAGCAGTCCTAGCTCGAGCAGATCGTTGATGAAGATTTTGCCCGCGCGCATGGGCCCGACCGTGTGTGACGAGCTGGGGCCCACTGTCGCCGACACTGTCAGTCTGCGAGTACGCGAGGTGACTGCGTGGTACTCGCCTCCGATGCTGAACAAGTCGAACGCGGATATCACGGCGTGTTCGGTCTGCTCCTTGGCACTCAGCGAGTTGGATTGGTCGGCGGGTATCAGGTCTTCGTCCTGCTCCTTATTGTCGTCCTTGCGTTGGACAGCGTTGTTCATGGGCGAGCGCAGGATAGAAGAGGTGGAAACTCCTGCTGTGTCTCGGGGCATCCATTTCAACTTGGTCGACCCTCTCCTTGTGTGCAGACCTCGCGCGGTCGCGATGGTGGACTGTCGAACGCCGGTTGAGGCGCATACCCTGGCGGGTGCACGGGCGACGATGAGCATCTGGTCGTGGTCGCTGTTGAAGAAGAGGGTAGCCCAGTCGCTTGGAGACGCGTAAAGAGGCCAGGGGTGCGTGCGGCCCGTCCTCGAATGCGTTAGAGACAGACTATGACTAGAGCACAGTGCTATATCTGGCAAGTCGCAGCGCCACGTGCGGGCTGGAGATTTCAGAATGCCGCGCGCTGATTGGCTTGCTGGCGACGCAGACCCCGAGCGGTGTGCGCGGTGCTTCGCTCGCAACCACGACCTCTGCCTCACCATGACACCCGGCGACGACCCGCTCTCTGCCTTCGCCATCGCCGTGTCGCCTCTCACGGGCAGGTCATACCGGGCGACTCGTGATCTGCCGGCGGAGTACTGCCAGCGTCCAGATGCTCAAGACCTTGGAGGGTGCCCGACGGCGGGGCGACAAGGCCAGGACGAAGGATGGTCCCGCGCTGGAAGCATCCGAAGAGACGATCGCGCAAGCTTGGGAGGCCATTGCATTAGACGAGAAGCGTCCCAAAGCTTTGAACAGATGGAAACAGATTCAGCTCGACGACTTTGAGGCGGACCTCGCACGCTATGTTCTTCTCGCACTCATCCACATGCAGCGCGAGTCTCGATCAAACCATGACGAACAGGCCGTGGCGAGCCCTGTGTCCTCCGGAGAAGCCACCTGGCTCGACTTCGCAGCTCTTCAGTCAGGGGAGCTGCAGCAGGTCGGACGGTTCCCAGAACTGTTACAAAATCACATACGAATCTATCAGGTCCTAAAATCACGGTTCTCTTCTGCGCCGCCGTCTCAACAAGACGTGGCACCCGCCCGCGCAGCTGATACACCGCTGCGGCTCAGCGACGCAATCACAATACACCACGTCAGGGTCGCCCTCGGCGTCGACCCAGGGAACGCATTTGGTGTCTGGCAAGTACCGACCACGGAAGAGAGCGAAGGTTTGGGGTTCGGAGTGTATCCAATTCCTTCGTTCTTTAATCACCGTGAGTTGGTCTGCAATCCCCGCCGCCTTCGTTGACGCCACTGGTCGACGGGTGATGACCACGCCTAACTGAGACATGTGCAGACTGTTCTCCAAACGTCCGCAGGGAGCAGATAGGGCGGCGGTTTCGCTTCGTGACGACGAAGAGCGTGGCGGCGGGGGAAGACCTCTGTATCAGCTACGGACAGTTCGTCGCAGGGGTGGGACTTGGGGAGCGCAGAAAGCACCTGCGGGAAGGTTGGTTCTTTGAATGCCAATGTAGTCGATGCATGGCGGAGGAGGCCGCACAGAAGCAGGATGCCATTCATAACTAATGGAAAGCGCTTCCGACCGATAAATTGAAGCCACCGAAGCCAGGGTGCCCGCCGGCGGTGCTGATCCTTGTTGCGAGGGTGGTTGAACAAAGTTCGTGCTGGGACTGAGGCTGGGCTCAGGCAGGGCTGCCAGCGGCCCAAGCTGATGAGGAGCGGGTCCAGGTGTGGTCGTGGGTTCCCTCGGCGTCGTCGGCGGACGCGACGCACCTTGGAGGTCTCGGGCAGTCAGTCCTGAACTGACGAGGTGGGCAACAGAAGCTCGAAGAGGATCGTACGCGTAGGGCAACGGCATCACTGGGTAACAGGAACGGTCGAGCACTTGCCAACGCCTCTTTTGTGGCACGGAGCAGATCCGAGCGTGAACACACACAAAGAAGCAATTGAGGAATGCCAGTGATAATTGGGAGTGGTCGTCAGAGAAAGAGAGCGGACGGGCGTGGGCAGCAGTTGGCAAGAAGAAATCAGGAAATGGCTTCACGGATTTCCACGTGGCATGTGCGCGCTAGACCCTGTCGCGTTTGATACGGCAAAGTGGTCTCGCACCTCTGCTCACTTTCTACTTCCTCGGGATTGTTAGCGGCGAGCCGTCGTCGTTCATACCACTCAACGACTACCCCGTCGTCAACGGCCCTTACTTTCCCCGCTTGATACCTGCTACCGTCGCCATACAGCAACCTACCATCGCGCACCCACCCATATTTCGTTCGACGTTCAAGCTGGTGCTCGCTCGGGATTACACACCTCGCATGCAGGGACCACCATGCCGTCCTCCGTTCCATCCTCCTCTGTTTTGATGCCACAGAGCGCGCATACACCGTCACGCGAGCGCAATCCCACCTACCGCTCGGACATGTCCTTCACCGCTTCTCCTAACGCGCCAAGGACCGCTCCGTCGTCGAATCCGAGTGCACCGACGACTGGGACACCACAGTCCATGGGCCCGGTCACTGTCCAAGCTCTTTTGTCCGCCCATGCGACTGCGTCTGATCCGCCTATGGCTGCCCTCGAGTCTGCTGTCTCAGATCGCAATACCTTGTCGGGACAGAACAGCCAGCTCTGGAAGCTGATCGAGAAGCAACGCGCGGCATACACCCAATTGATGAAGGAGCTTGAGCGAGTGCGCGGAGAGAGAGATGCATACAAGAGTCGGCTGCAGTTTGTAGGAGAGAACACAGATGCTTTGCTGAAGGCGCACAGAGAGCGAGAGCGGCGAGAGGGAAGGGAAGGGAGCTTGAGATCGGCAACGTCGCACACGCACTTGCGCCATAGTGAGAGTGGAGGAGGTTCCAACGGTGTTCATGACCCGAGGCATAGGATGCAGTCAGAGGATATAGGTACGTCCGACCCTGCACTTATTGTTGTGACCACGGCCGGCCTGCACCTTCCGCCGTGCCTCGCACTATGCGTTCATCGGAGGTCTAACCGCATGTACTGTTCATAGCACCTCTCCGACAATTGAATGGTGCCGATCCCGCCTCTCGTCCACATACTCGCGAGCGTCAAGGCTCCCAGAACAGTCTCAACATCTCAGTGTCGACCTCACAGCTTTCCAGTCAATATCTATCAGCATCACAGGCTTCGTCGTCGAGTCATCTCGCCTTGTCGCCTTCAGATACAGGCTCAGCTGCGTCTTCATCTAACAACCTTCCTATACCTACCTCCGACGCTCGACGTCCGCTCCCTCTCAACCTACGGCCCGCTCCCTCATCGACTGTTTACGAAGGTACATCATCTGCATTGCTGAGCGGTTATCAAGGCAGTACTTTAAAGACTGCTACCACTGCGACAGACAGTAGCTGGAACATCCCTCCTTCTGCTCTCCCCTCCACCCGTCCTACACAGACCCTCCTGACCGGACTACACACCGCGGACACCTCATTTGCATCGTTGGGCCATCACTCAGAGCACCCCCGCTCCACCCAGCCCACCAAATCTCCAACTCCGGAGTCTCCGACCAAAGTGTCTAGTGGTACGCAGCAGAACCCCCAGCAGCAGCAGATGCTGGGCCCGCAAGTAATCGTACAATCGGCCTCCGGCCCTAATTCAGAAGCCCACCTTGGTCACCACGACAGTTCGAATAGCCCTTCATCCTTCCGTCCCTTTGGTGTTGATCGTGGCTCACGCATCTCCTTACCAGAGGAAGCGCGGCGATACTATGCAAACATGACCGACTCCCCTGCTCCAAGTCCCCGGTCCCCCCTCGATTTCCCGCAAGCTCACACAGATTCTGCTTCTCCCGACAAGGGTCCCAAGCTCTTGACCGATAACAGGTCAGACTCGCCCCCCAAACAGAGCCAGAGCGCCAGCTCCGAGCTGGAACGGACAGATACAAGCACTCTTGCAGAGGAACGTTCGGGCAGCCGCGCGAGAACGGAGAACAGCGAGTTTCTCGACCTTGAAGGCGACACAGACAGCAACTACGATTCCGTGAGCAACAGTGGACGGGTGTCGACTGTGGACAGTTTTGATCCGGACGAGTACGAGGAACCCAAGGATGCAGAGAACCCTCGCCGGAAGCGCGCAACGGCAGAAGACTTTCCTCTACCCCCAGGCTCATCGCCAGCCCACCTCGGGAACGACCAGTTCGACCAGATGCAGACACAGGCGCAATCTGCAGCTGCGCGGTCGACAGTGTCAGAATCTGCTGATGGAAGCCGCGCCTACCATCACGAGCACGGCACGGCCGACTCTCATGCGGCCGCACCCCAGTCCCATCCACAACCATCGATGGCGCAGGCCCCGCCTCCGAGTCCGTTCAGTTCAGGGATCCCGCCGAAGCCTGCTTATCGCGCACTGCGATTACTGCCCCAGGACCTCCCACGGACGACCATCCAGGTCTCGCAGTCGTCCATCCGCCCGAACGATCGCGGCAAGGACGTCCTCTCGTTCATCATTCAGGTCGACCCCAACAACGGCAAAGAGCCTTGGAAAGTCGAAAAGCTGTACAGCGATGTGCTGACACTGGACTCGCGGGTGCGCGCTACGATTGGGAAGACTATAGGCAAGAAGTTGGTCAGCTTGCCGGAAGGGCGGTTGTGGAAAGACCATGCCCCAGCAAAAGTAGATCAGAGAAAAGTGAGTTTCCGAGCGATCATTTTCTAGTTTGCACATGGCACTGACATGTTTTGCGTTTCTAGGCTGCCCTCGAGCAGTACCTACGCTCGCTCATAGCTCTGCCTGCGAAGAACAAGGATGAGGTGATTGCATTCTTCACCTCGGGGATAGCAAACGAAGCGCAGAAGCCCGTCACGCGCGTCGGTTACAAGGAGGGCTATCTGACGAAGAGAGGCAAGAACTTTGGAGGGTGGAAGACGCGGTATTTCGTTCTGCAGGGGCCTTCTCTGGAATACTACGAGAGCGTGAGTCTCCTTCTCCTTGGTGCTATCGGACTGTGACCGCCGTCTACGGACGTCACTCCCATGGACCAGCCGTATGGCAATCTCGTCTTCCGTGCTGATTCCTATTCATGACGTAGCGCGGCGGAGCCCACCTAGGCTCTATCCAGATCACCGGTGCACAAATAGGTCGTCAGCAGCGCACGCTAGAAAGGAAAGAAGCTGACGAAGACAACGAGTACCGTCACGCCTTCCTGATCATCGAGGCCAAGCGCGGTCCAGGTGGCTCCAACCCCAGGCACGTTCTCTGTGCTGAGAGCGACGCTGAGCGGGATAACTGGGTCGAGGTCCTCGTGCGCTATGTGTCGGGAAGATACAGCGAAGACGACCTGGCGAGCGTGATCGACTCCCGCGCGAGTACAAGCTCAGAGGCCACGTCCGACTACCCCCACACACCGACCCGCCGTCCAGGCAAAATTGAAGTCGCGAAAGCGATGCCTCTGTCACAACTTGCGCCTGACGCAAACAACGCGAAGCTCTTCTCTGCTCCCGTCCCCGAGGAAAGTCCCGCCAGATCTGCGTCCTTGCCTCCCGACACTCCGCTCTCGAGTTCCCTCCCGTCCACGTCAACACTCGTAGGGGCTGACGAAGCTGACGCACCTTTCGTGGGTACGCGCGCCAACTCGGAGATGGGCCACTACGCGGACATGGCCGACCAGCGTACCGCCACCCCAGGCAGCAAGGTTAAACAAGCTGCCACGTCTCCAGACCAGAGGCGAAAGGAGCGACGGCGATCCGTGAACCCCCTCAAGCCAGCATCCATCCCAGAGCGGCCTTCATCTCCAGAGAAAGATCCAGTGCTGCAGACTCCGCGGGTTGACGCGAATGGGAAAGTCAAGATCTCCGGCCCGATGAACGGCACACCCATACCCGCAGGTTACAAATTTGGTGGGAGCAGTGCGCCGCCCGACCAGCAGTCGACGAACGAGCGCAGGGAGAAGGCCAAATCGCGGTCCTTCTGGGGCTTTGGGCGGATGCAGCATGGTGTGTATTACTGCGACGTGGCTCGGAGGCTTCTCTAACTGCCTTTCCAGACAAGCCCAATGCCCCAGTCCACGTACCCCGGGCTGTTTTCGGCGTGAGCTTGGAGGAGTCCTTGGACGTCGCGGAGATCGCGAGCCTTCCGGCCATTGTATTCCGGTGCATCCAGTACCTGGAGGCGAAGAAAGCGGACCAAGAAGAAGGCATCTATCGTCTCAGTGGTAGCTCGGCCGTCATCAAGGCGCTGAAGGACCGCTTCAACAATGGTCGGTATCTGTTTATACACTTCAGATAGCTGTGACCTGAACTCACGCGCACTTTGCCCCACAGAGGGTGACGTCGATCTTCTGGCCTCTGACGAGCATTGGGACCCCCACGCCATCGCCGGCCTGTTGAAAAGCTTCTTGCGTGAGCTTCCTGCGAGTATCCTCACGCGCGAGCTGCACCTGCGTTTTTTGTCCGTGATCGGTGAGTTCCCGTGAATCCCAATTATAGCGCTATGTCTGAACTCTAAGATGGTATAGACTTTGTCGATGCGCAAGAGCGCATCTCGGAGCTCTCCCAGCTGATCGCGGCTCTACCTATCGCCAACTACAGCCTCCTTCGCGCTCTCACGGCACACCTCATTCTCATCGTGCAGAATGCACATGTAAACAAGATGACGATGAGGAACGTGGGAATTGTCTTCAGTCCCACGTTGGGCATCCCTGCGGGCGTGTTCAGTCTCATGTTAGGAGAGTTCAAACGTGTGTTTAACGTTGATGGCGATCTAGAAGAGCAGCCGCCAGAGCAAAGTGAGGACACCGAAAGAGTCGCGTTCAGCAGACGCAACAGCAAGCGCTACTCGGACGCGGCCGCTGACCAGATGCTCGGCTTATCAGGCAGAACTCTGACAGGTGAGCCCTTTGCGCTCAGTGACCACAGGCCTTCTCATCATTCTTCGCCGCGTTTCTAGCTGAAGAACAGTCTGACGAAGGCGAAGATCTTTCGGTGGATGACGAAAGCGGGACAGAGGGCGCCGGCGACACCGAAACCGACTCCATCTCTATCGCGGAATCGTCAGCGACCCACAATTCCGCGCATGCCCCGCAATTATCGACGGATGGGCCCCAGCTACATGTCGTCGATCTCAGCACCAACGGCCCAGCGCCGTCGACACCGCGCAGTAAAGCCTCGGCGGTTGCAGCCGGTCGCGGTCTTAGTGTATCTGTCACAGACAAGGCCAGCCGGAGACAAAGCCGGGTGATGGGGCTTCCTACCTCACCACGACCGCCGCACAGTACACCGTCACCAAACAGCCCGCGCACTCCACAGCGTGTTGCTGCATCACCGGGACCATCGCCCTTGCACACCCCGAAATAGGCCTGGTCCGTATCGGCGTCGTGTTCAATATTTCTGGGCAAGCCCGATGTGTAGCATCCGTACCCACATCTAGTTCGCGACTTCTAGCTCGGCCTGAACTTCCGTTCATGTGACGTCCGGGCTCTCTTCCGTCCTGATATGTTTTTGCGATATACCTTTGGCCTACTTACTTTCCTGCCTCGTTTCAACGATACCCAGTGAACCAATGTACACACTTACTATTTCAACTGCATCCAGTTCCTGTCCCTTTCCACTCCGTGCGATAGGATTGTCTCGGGTGCCGGGAGTTGTCGATGTTCGAAATTAGATGAAGGCCCTGGTATAATGAGGCCGTTTCTGACATGGAACTTGGCCGGGACTTCTGTGTGGGTCCACTCTGATCTCGCCCTCGGGCTCTGTGCAGCGTGACAGACTACATAAAAGCACTACCACCACATGTTTTCTTGGCTCTTGTCGGTGTTTCTGCAGCTGAAGCTCGCAGAGAGGCCCAGCTCTGCCCAGGCAAAGGTGGCAAAGAAATGACCGGGAATTTACTACACCTGCCGCTTTGGGACTAGCGGGATTGATGGGATAATGCTTGGCGCCCAGGTACACTGCGAACCGTGGAGAGTCCAGCAATTCCAACGACCACCAGCGACTCTTCGTTCACGTAGTCCACGACCATGGGATTCAGACAAGCAGCTGTACTGTCCTCAGTGTGCTTCTTCCTAGGTAAGTCTCGCCTCTCTGTGACGTTCCACCCGCTGATATCTGCTGCACATCCCCAGGTGTCTTGTTCATTTGCATGAACGTGGACTACAAGGTTCTCTTCACTCCTTTGACAGACGAGGTCGCCCGAGATGGCATGGAGTTTTACACCACGTTCTTCCACGCACCCCCAGCCATAAAGGTGTGTGTGTCCGTTTTAGCTCTGGCGACACCCGAGCCTCACCGTCATACTTGCGCTTTGCAGGCATTGATGCACGCCGTTATGGGAGTAGGGATAATAGGGCTGGTAGGAAAGCTCATAAGATTGGATGACAGTGCAAAGTGGTTCGATGGATCCTCTCTTGGTGCGTATCCATCCAGTGTCTGGGAGCTTGTCGCTTACACATTATCGCCGAACCCACCCACAGCCGCATATATTTTTGCGCTCTCTGTCTACCTCTCCGTGGGCCTGCCCGCGTCGAGGACGATCGCGACCCCAATCGAGGGCGTGGACACGCGCGAAGACCAAATTGAGGCCCTGCGCCTGCTTTCGGCTGGAAACACTATAATCATCGCGCTGCTCGGCATGGTGCTGGCGCTGCAGGTGCGTTGCTGGTGTCCCTTGCTCGAGGCTCTGACGTCGTGTGCGACCGTGTCGTTTTTTGCTGATCGTCCCTTCTGTTTGCGCTCTGTGTGATCGGGGTTGCTTTTGCAGGCCGGAGAGGAGTACGCCAGACGCGCCGAGGCCAAGGAACTGGCAAGATTTGCTGCGCAGCAGACGGCTGCTGCGACAGAGACGTCGACTGAGAGCAAAGAGACGAAGAAGGATCAATGAGCTTGCTTGATTGTCGCTCTCCCGGGCGTGCTGAGCCTCTGCGAATGATGCATCCATATTTTCACGAGAGTGTCACGCTCTGAGAGTGAGCTGTTTTCTGGTTGCGACTGTGACACGATAAGAAAAGACATCGGTGGGCCGCCGCTGCTGGGACTCGGTCACGATTTCGTAACGGCCGAGCGGGGGTGGGAATCGGGCAGGCAGGATCTGGGCGAAGCGCGCCCAGTCGGTGGACTGGGTCTCTGCTGCTCTCTTTCCCGACCCTCGTCTCCGGCCGTTCTGTTCGCGACACGACTGCGAAGCCCTGTCCTGCTCAACAATCCTTTTGACTTTGTACTTGCCGGCGACGCGTTTCGCCGCCGTTCGAACCATGCCAGGCCTGCACACGCTATCACCCCTGCTGGACTGGTGCGCCGACAATGGCATATGGATTGACCGCAGAATCGCTGTGGTCGAGGACGTGGACAATGGCGGACTGCGCGTGCAGCAACAATCACGGTTCCCCATAGGTGCCCACGAAACCCGTGAGTCTTCTCTTCCCATGGGGTCACACCGTACCTGTGTGCTTACTTTGGTGCCTACCTGGGCCTTCCGTAACGTACCTGCATACCAAACCTCCAACTATCCTTCCATATACTCTCCACAATGGCCCCCCTGTGCCGTGATTCGCGAACCCCGCAGTGGTCACGATACCCAAGACCGCCGTGCTCTCGGTACGCTCGTGCTCCTTCGCGGAGGTCATCCCCGTCGTTCCATATGGCCACGGTGCTCGTCTGGGGCTGTCACTGGCGGTGTATGGCGAGCTGTGAGTCTGGCCACCCTCCCAATCTCGTAAATGCCGGGGTCCTGCGCACGTCGCCTGACATGGATCCCCAGCCTCCTCGGAGAGCGTTCGAGATGGTTCGGCTATCTACAGTCCCTCCCACGGGCGACTGTTGGGATCGCTCTGTTGTGGGGGACAGGCGAGGCCTGGGCTGACAGCATCCAGGGACAAGAGGTCACGTCCGATGGCAGGCAGGCTGCAGTGCTCGCCGCGGGCACGGAGATTGAGAGAGAATTCCGCGGTGAGGATGGTGAAAATATCATGGTGCGTCAATTCTGCTGTTCCGACAGGCTCATAAGCTTCGTGGATCACTGGCACTCGGTGGAAGGCTGCCCAGGTATTGATGCTGGACAGACTGTTACAACGGAATCAGCACTCTAGAAGTCTTTGCGGTGCTGCTCCCATTTGTATCGGTGAAGACTGATTGGAATCTGATCTTTAAATGTCATCATTACTACCCTACTTGTACTCACCTACCCTATTGTGCGTGTTAGGATGAAGTGCGGCAATACTACACTGGGGTTGTTGCGCCGGCATTGTCCAGCCCGAGCCCCTCTCGCCAATTCACTTCCCCGCCCGCTCTGTCCTTCTCCGGATTTCTGCACGCATATTCGCTGGTCAGTTCGAGAGCGTTCCTCGTGGACGCATACCACTCGCTCGCGATGGTACCCATTGCCGATGCGTGAGTAATTCATTTTGCCTTTCATGCTGCCCGCGCTTCGCTTTGCAAATCTTTCGCGGACATGAGAATGTGTCCCGATGCGTCGCTCAGCCTCGACCGTAGTATGCACGCGCACATCTCGTTGCTTGGATATCCTGCGATCAACGCTCATTCAGCGAATGAGATTTTTATGACTTCGCTGCGTCGTATCTGTATTGACCCTTGTAATTTCGCCGATGGCGGTCTACCTGCAACTACTTCTTATTCCCATCGTCCCCCTCATCACTTTCTCGATCTGACGTTTCTGTCGTGTTGTGCTGACCATCTGCCAGCTTCAACCACACGCTCGACAATCATGTCCACCTAGAGGTAACGTGGAGTCTCGTCTCCCGTGCCGCCGGTGCTCATTGATGTCAATGCTTCTTCCAACAATGAACGCGACCCTTGCCGGCGGTCGACACGCTCCAATGTGACAATTCTCCCGACGCCACACATTCGCCCGCTGATGTCCCGACCGCCGCACGGCATCTGCCCGCAGAGCGAGTTCGACGTCTGCGTCCGGTGCGGCTCCCTTGCGCAATGCGCGCACGACACGGAAGACGACGACGCCGACGGCGGGGGCAAAGCCCGAGACGCACCGGCACAGCCACCACACGCGGACGCCTCCCCGCTGCAACGGCGCACGGCGCGATCGACGGCCTGCGCGGAGCACGATTCGCGCTCCGCGGGGCCCAGCACGCAGGACGGGCGGCACGCGCCGGACACCTGTGACATGGTCGCGAACGCGCCCGTGCCGCCGGGGCAGGAGGTGTTCAACACGTACGGCGAGCACCTCGCGAACGCGCAGCTGCTCGCGCGGTACGGCTTTGCGCTCGACGGGAACGACAACGACGTCGTCGCGTTCGACGCCGACGACCTGCCTGCGCCCGCGGCCTGCAGCCCGGCGGCCCTCCGCGCGCTGTTCGGGCGCGTGCTCGAGGCCATGCCGCGGGGGCGCCGCTGGGAGAGCTCGGGGCTCGTGTACCAGCCAGAGGCAGCGGGGGGAGCGTCCAGCCGCGGCGTGCACATGTGCGTGAACAGCGACGGGCGGGTCTCCCACGCGCTGTGGGTGTACTGCGCGACGGTCGCCGTTGTGGCGCAGGACGCCCGCCTTCTCACGGCGGGTGCACACGCGGCGGCGGCGGCGGCGGCCAGACGGCTCGCAGGCGCGCAGCTGCTCGCGGAGGGACCCTTGACCGGCGCACCAGGCTCGGCCGCAGATGACGACGAGGGGGGCGGTGATTTACCGCGACATGAAGGCACGGCGAAGGCAGATAAGGTGTGTCCGCGCAGGCTTCTGAGTCTGTTTTCCGTGCCCTTCTCGCGCGTGCCGCGCTCTATCTTCACCTGCTTGCTGCGATGTGGCCCAGCGTGTCTCGAGGACCAGGGCGATCTCCATGCCGCGCCGCATATGGGGCCTTTTCTACGGCCGTGGAAGTCCTGTCGGACGTCTGGCGTGCAGCAGAGGTGTGCGCGCACGCCAACAGGCCTACGATGTCTCGCATGTGCATGTGCGCACGCGCACTTCCACGTATGGCGGGTCTTCGCGCCCCCGCTCCCAAGGTACTCGTCTCCTCGCGACGCATGCCGCGCCGCGATTCGCCAGCCCAAGCCTACGCTGCGCGCCCGCTGCTTCCGCGCGGCTGCTCATGCGGCCCCCCTGATGCAGCTCGCTGATGGCTGTTGCACCCGCGCAGGACGCCCTCGACGCGCTCGCACGCACCGTGGCATGGTGCTGTCGGCTCTCCCCGCGCGCGCAGCGGCTGGGCCGCCCGGTGCCCGCGGCGCGCGGCGCGCTGTCCAGCGCCGCCCTTGGGGCCCTCCTCGACGTGAGTCTGCGCCGTCTCCCGTCTGTTCCCACGAGCTGTTTCCCTCTTCAGCCCATCGTCGCTGCGTCACGACCCGTATTTGTCTCGCCTCTGTGCGGTCTGGCACGGCCGTTTCCAGCCCTGCAGCCCGCGAAACCTTGTGCGGAGGGGGCGCGTCCTGCAGCAACCCTGCTGCTGCTGCTGCTGCTGCTTGGGCGAGAGCTCTATGCCCGCGATGATGCAATCTGCCCACGCCCTGTGCGGGTCGTCCGGCGTAGGGACGTCGAGGACGCTGCGACACCCGCCCGCGGCGCCCCACCGCGCGCAGCAGCAGGGTCGCGGCCGCTACGCGAGACAGCGGGAGCGGGCGCGCGGTGCGTCGTGCTCGCCTCGTCGGCGGGGGCGGCGCATCAGGGCGGGCGCCTCGTGCGTGGGTATGTATCTGTGTGGGTGCTGCAGCCTGGACTGCACCGAGGCCCCTGGCTGAGCCCCGTCCCTGCGCTTCGCCAGGGCCACCCCCGCGACGGACCCTCGAACCTTGGGGCTCTGTGACCCGCGCGGGATGCCCCGTCACGCCGCTGGCCGCATCCGTGCACGCCTGCCTGTTGCGGCCGCGGCGGCACCCCCACGCTCGTCGCCCGTGCGCAGGGCCGCGCTCGCACGCCGCTCCCGACTCTGCCCGCGGCGCGTCGCTGAGCTGGCTGGGCCTGGGCCCGTGTGGGCTCGTCGCCCGCGGCCTCTGTGCCGCAATATGTCCTGCGCCTCCGCGTCGCGGGCGTTTCCGTTCATCTCAGCCCGCTGCTCACGCGCGAAACCTGGCTCGTGGGATCGCCCGCCCGACACCGGGGCGACCGGCGTCGGCGAGGGCTGGACGGATATAGCCCGCGGCCGGTGCGGGTGTGCGGGGACGTCCGTCGGTGGCGGAGGGCGCAGGCTGGCGTCGCCACGCCCATCTTTCGCGTGCTGCTATCTCGTCTTCTGCGGTGTTCTCTGCGTGAACGTTCGCGGCTGGCATCTGCTGTGGGATCGCGAGGCGTCGCCCCCTCGAGGGTGAGGCCACAGGCCGGGGCGCGATATGTTTTCTGCACATCAGAACTGGCGGTGACGTCGCGGCGAGGCCTGCGCAGATCCTAACTCCGGCTGCACTGCGCACGCCGCCGCTGCGCTAGGAATCCGACCAAGTCGGGCGTCGTCGTGTCTGCCTTCTTTCCTTCCCATCAGCTCGCTTGCGGACATCCCATCAATGCATCCATAACAAGGAACAGCACGCCCGCATCCGGACGCATTGTTCTGCGCCCCATTGTCCATTGTCACCAGGTTCGTGGCGCGAGCACGCGCAGCTTCGGGCCAAGCGCGACCTGCGCCAGTCCGCTCTGTCGACGGCCCCGGGGGCGACGCGTGCGGACGTGGCGGTGGGTCCCTGCCTGCGTCGGGCCCGGTCTGATGTTTCCTGCCCATGCTTCTCCTCTGCGCGCGAGCTGACGCGCCCCCAGGAGCTGCCCGATGCGCACACCAAGACGCGTCTGGCGATCGCGCAAGTGCTCGCCGAGCGGAGCCTCCTCGCGAGCTGCGCGGCCGCCTGGGACGACCTCCGCGGCGGTCTCCGCCCCGACAGCCCTTCCCCGCCGCCGCCGCCGCCGCCTTCGACGACGGGTCTGGGCGCACTGGCGGGCTACGGCTCCGAGGACTCTGGCTAGAAGGGTCCGTATCTGGATGTAATTAGTGGGAGCACCCTTCGGATGATAAATGGGTTCGAATCGCAGCCAGCATCGCTGTAACGACGTCGTCGTTCGCATCGCGCCCCACTGCGCTGGGCGTGTCCGCGCTCCCATGTTGCTGGGCATGCACATCCCCATCTTTCTGCTGCTGCGTCACGCCACGCCCAGATACCACACACGTGCCGCTCCCGTCCCAGTTCGCGCGCACAGCCCGCACAGCGGGATCACGCCTCCCATTGGATGCACCACGCCTAGTGGCAGAGTTCAGCGCTGTATGCGTGTATCCCTGTGCGAGCGAGTTTTTTTTTCTGGCTCAGTGATGCATGGACATGCACGGAAGCAGTGCGAGGCCTGCGCCCGCGATAAAGTTGCGCGTTGGGGGCTTCGCGTTTCCCAGGCGGTGTGTTCTGGCATACAGTCGCAGAAGGGGGCGCAGAATAGACTGAAAGTGCATGGCGGGTGCAGCGCACAGGGAACGGTGTACGAGGCGGCGAAGGCGACGTGCTCGTGCGCCGCACCGGCGGGGCGATAGAGCGGCTCGCGCAGGCGGCAGCTCGCGGTGCGGGAGAGGAGGGCGGGCAGCGACAGTGATTGCGTTCGCCCGGGGCGTCGGGCCGGGGGACGAGCGGGGTGGGCGAGGACGGCCGCGACGACACCAGCGGCATGCACGCGCGAAGACGGCGTTGGCGTGGGCGTGCGTGTGGCGGCCGGGAAGGACAGCAGCGGTCGGTCCGAGCGCAGGCGGGGCAAGAAGCGCACTGTGCACGCAGACGCATCTGATGCGCTCCGGGCGTCGTGGCGCCCGCCGCTGCGTGTGCTCCCGGCGGCACCCTGGGGCAACCGGCGGGGAAGCTTCTCCCGTCCGAGGGTCCCTCCTCGCCGTGGGGAGAGGAGCAGTCGCGGACCAGACCGAGCGAGGCGCGCACCAGGGCGTGACTCGCGTGACGCGGCCGTGACCGCACGGATGGGGGTGATCTGCTGTGGATCTGGCATCTGGATTCGTATCTCCCGAAAGCGGAAAGGCTCCGATCGCACCAGCACAGCGGTAAGGGCCGCTGTAGGGAGAGATACTTTAGGTCGCTTGAGAGCGACGCCTCCAGAGAACGTGCCCCCCGCCAAACATGGATCTCGACTGGTGCCTCCACTGCGAGCGAAAGACCCAGGTGCGTCCCCTGCTCGCCGTCCGCGACGGCCCCGACGCTGACCCCCCGCAGGAGGGATCCTCCTTCTGCTCCGTCGTCTGCGAAGACATCTTCCGCCAGCCCGACCACCACCACGTCCGCGCCAGCTCGTCCTCCCGCCTCTCGTCGTCGTCCTTCTCCGACCTCTCCGACCTCCAGCTCTCCGCGCCCACCCCGCCGCCGCAGTACGAACCCGACCTGCACACCCAAGACTGGGCAGGCAAGGGCTCCTCCGGCGTCCCCGCGTGGGCTGCCCAGATCCCTCCAGGCGCCCCGCCCCAATCCTACGCATCCTCGCCGCTCTCCCCTCCGTCCCTCCGCCCACGCAAGAGCACCTCGTCCACACGCTCGACGACCTCCTCCCATGCATTGCCGACAAAAGACCAGCCCGTGGCGTCCTCGTCCACCCTCCGCCCGTCGCTGCCGCCCTCGCTCGCCGTGCGCAAGCCCGCGCCCCCGCGGCTCTTCCTGCTCTCGTCCTCGCCCTCGCACCACCCGACGTGCCGCTCGCACTCGTCGCACGCCTCGTCCGTCTGCTCGCCGTTCACCACGTCCTGCACCGTCCTCCCGCACGACGCGTGCGCCGCGCCGCCCGCCGCCTCGCCCACGCAGCCCATCCTCAACAACCGCATGTCGATCCCGAGCCTCACCGCGCAGAGCGCCACCGCAAGCCTCAGCAGCCTCGCGACGCCGCACACCGCCTCCCGCCCGTCCTCGCGCCCGTCGTCCTTCCACCCCTGCGGCAGCCGCCCCGGCTCGCACCCCGCGTCCGCGGCCGTGTCCGTCGTCGGCGACGAGGACTGCGAGGACGACGACGAGAGCGAGGGCACGCCGGAGAGCAGGCCCGTGAAGCGCACGTGGTACCAGACCGCGATGACCAGAGTCTCGACCGGCGTCCGCCAGTGGGCCGCGGGCGAGCGCGCCGCGGGCCATCTGCCCTACAGCACGACGCACATGGTCGCGGTGCCGCGCTCGGCGGTGCGCGCAACGGTGGGGCGGGGGGAGGACGAGCAGCGGGAGGAGAGGGAGAAGACGATGACGCGGGCGGCGGCGCCGTCGCCCGCGAGCTCGCAGCAGCACAGGCCGTCTGCGCCGATCCCGAAGCCGCAGACCCGCCACGCGCCCGCGTACAAGCCCGCGTCGCCGGTCCCGTTCTTCCCGCTGCAGGACGAGTTTGTGCGGCCGTCGGCGGCGCACCTTGAGGCGACGCAGAAGGCGCGGCCGCAGGCGGTGCGCATGGGCCGCGCGCTCGTGTACCCGCGTGTCGCGTCGTGCGCACACCTGTCGGCGTACTTCCAGCCGCAGCCGCAGACGATGAGCGCGCCCGAGCACCCGGCGTGGGCCGCGCGCGGCCGCCGGCCGGTGAAGCAGGAGCGCACGTTTGCGTCGCAGTCGCCGCCCGCGGACGACCGATAGCCTCGCGCCACCCCTTGTACCAGTATGCTCGATCTCCCGTCACGTTGTACCTCCCGCCCCACCGCTCACACTCGAAACGCCCGCCTCCTCCTCTGCACGCCCCCGCTCGCTCGCCTTCTCTCTCTCTCGTCTCACACATGCATATATATCGCACGCACGCATCACATCGTCTCCGCACATACCACGTTTATATACAACATCTGTTCTGTTGCGCATCACTCATAGACGTCTCGCACTCCCTGTCTCTCGTACCGTCGTCGCTGGGCGCATATCCGCCATTCATTTCGTAGGATAGAATCCCAGGTCTCGCTTTGTAGTCGCTGTTTGTTTGAAAATTCCCGCCTCGTCCCGCCGGGACCGTTATGCACGTGCCCCGGGACACCGTTTGTGTCCCGGAGGAATAGAGCACCCGATTTTTGCACACCCGAACTCTCCCTGCGTGACGGGTTCTGAGCACGCGCAGGCGCCGCGCATCGCGACGGGCGCGGGACGCACGCCGCGTGGGGCGGCGCGCATTAGGCCGCGTCGGGGGCGCGCCGAGCGGGCTGTCGCGGCGGGGCGCGAGCTTCCGTGCGGCGCGCGTTGCACCGATGGCCGCTACGTCATGCATTGCGACGCTCGAGACCCCGGCGCAGGGTCGCGGCGCGCGCGCACCCACGCTGGGCTCGCGGTGCGGCTTCGCGAGACGGGCCACGCACGCTGGCATCAGATTCCGCGCGCACGCATTGCGCGCGTCCGCCGTTCATTTCGTCCCGGCTGCACTCGCTCGTCGGCGCAGGATGAACACTTGACCCCGCACGCATCGCCCGCGTTTCCGGCCAGGGTCCACGCACGCCCTTCTTCGCAAACAGACACACAACGCTCGTCTGCGATAAGCCCCACACGCACCGCCGCCACGCGTCGGGCCGCCGCACCCCGCACTTGGCAGCCCGCGGCGATCGCCCAGGGCGGGGGCCCTGTGATGGCCGGCGCGATCGTGCGCGGGTACGCTACGCCGCTTGGGGCGGGTCAGGGGGCCCGTCGCG
>KN840542.1:48963-77128 GCA_000832265.1 Phlebiopsis gigantea 11061_1 CR5-6
CGCCGCCGCACGCCTTCCCAACGCGGCCTACTAGCGCCGCGGTGAGTCGACTCTAAACACCTGCCTTTCCCGGCCGCGTGGGTGCGCCGCCGCGCGTGACACCGCCGTACAAACGCGCAAAGTATGATGAAAACAAAGACATGTAATTGCATTTTATCTGTTATTTCGCCGGATGCGATCGAGATGCGCCCGAGGCGCCGGGGCGCTTCTGCAGGAGCGCTTTGGGGCGTGCCGCGTTTATCGCAAGTGTCGCAAGTGCCGCGCGAGGAGGAGGCAAAAGAGAAAACCCCTGTGTGTTCGCGTCGCTGGGCAGGGCGAGGTGGGGCCCCCGCGCGCGCCCGTGGGGAGAGCGCACGGAGGGATGCCTCCGCTCCGAGGACAACAACTCGCCGCATCCCATCCTCCGGCCGAGATCGCAGAAAATAGACGTGCATGCTGGCCCGCGGAGCATGCGTGGTCATGCGCGGGCCAACGCACGCGCCCGTCCGTCGATCGTAGCACGGCGCGTCACCGTGGGGGCTGCCCCGCTGCGAGCTCGTTGCTACTAACATTATTAACGCACGAGACCCCCGACTCGCCTCTGGCATCGGTGCCGCCGGGTGGCGCGCGAAGTGCGACGCAGCAGCAGCGACCGTCGCCCGCGGGGCCCGCTCCGCCGACGACGCGCTGCAGGGCCAGCGGGAAGGACGCGCCCCGCGCCGTCTCGCCCCTCCTTCTTTCCTGCCCTGTGTGTGTCTCGTTGGGGCGACGACGGAGGGCGCCACGGACGACGCTGCGCGGAATGACATCAGGCTGATTGACTCGCCGTGGGCGGTGCACACTTTCCTGCCGCGTGCGGGCGCTGGCCCTGTGGGCCTACCACAGACAAATGGAGTGCACAGCGCGCCGGCCGGGTGGAGCATGCGACAGTCTGGCATGTTTCGTGCGCAGGAGACGGGGCGAAGAATGGACCGCAGCGCCGTGGTAGCGGGTGGCCCAGCGCCGGGCATCGTCTTGGGTGCACCCCAGGTGCGCCCTGCAGCACCGAAGAATGGTATGTAGTCTCATCTGTCAGCTTCGTGCGGGCTCGCCACGACGCCGCAACAGGAGCATATCAGCATGGCGCCGTCGAGGGGAGGACATCTCACGCACCCTGGCAGCGGCCTCAGCGATCGTCTGTCCCCACGATGAGCAGCAGCAGTGTGTGTGTGCGCGCACGGGGCTCGGTGGCAGCCGCTCGTGCCAGACGTCGCCAAGGGTCCGCAATTCCATCGCTCTGTGCAGCTCTGCATGCAGCCATGACGGACGGACCGTGGAACCCAGCCGCCACACACGACACATCCTGCTGAGCTCGCAGAGAAGGCACGCGCGGTGCCGCGACGACGCCGACACCACGGCCGTCGGTGGCCCCATCGCAGAGATAGCATTCGTGATGCGCCTCCATCATGGGCGTGATCAGGGTGCGGCACGTCGGTCCAGCGGTCCCTCGCGATAGCTTGCGCAAAGTTCGATGCGGGCGTCGACGGCGACGACGAAGACGTGCACCTGCGCTCGCAAGACGTCGGCCGTTTGTTCGACGACGAGCCCAGGCGCAGCATCCACGGGCAGCGGCGTGCCTGCGACGACAGCCCCCGGCGCACCGAAGCGGTTTAGGCTGGTGGCGTCGCTCCGCGTTCCCTGGGCGCGCGCGGGGCCGCAGCGCAGCAGCCCTCGAGAACGGAAAACGTGTGCGCCGATCCTAGGCCAGGAAAGGAAAGGGCTCGTCGTCGCGACGATGTTTCCGGCGCGTGCACCGCTCAGGGCGCATCGGGGGCAATGGGGCGTGACAACAATGGCGTGACGGTGCAGAGGATTGGCTGGACGAGTCGCTGGCAGAATGCGGTTTAGCTTGCCTGCGTCCCGCACGGATCTCTGAGCATCGTCGACGGCGCAGGCACCTTTAACGTGGCAAACGCCGTTTGGGGCAGCCGGCATGCTTGAAGCACGTTATTCGCCAGGCCCGCAGACGCCAGCTCACCAACGTCATGGCGTGCCGACCATTAATGGCCATTATCGCCGTTAATGTCGATCTACCGAGAGCAATGAACTCTTCTGGACCACGAGAAGGTGGCAGCAGACGTGCGTACCTATCAGCGAACTGAAGGGATGCCGAACTCTATGAGCCTGTTTACGTTCCACCAAGCCATGGAGAAAAAAAGAACCAAGGGAAAGGAGGCCTGCAGCCTCCAGGGCATGCGAAAGTTGTCTCTGTACCGCTCTATTCCACAGGCCACATCGCATCACATCCACAACTCGTCCGTCGAGAGGCACTAGGCCATTTTCGTCCTGCCGCAATAGTACGTTCGTCAGCGGACTCGCACTCCTATCAGAGACCCTTCCCACGTACATTAGTGCGAAGTGAGCCAAGATCACCTTCTCGTTACTGCAGCCCCCACACGTTGCTACCGCAGAGACCCTGTCACTCCCGTCCGTTGGCATCCGTTGGAGCTCGGCGCGGCCTGTGGAAATGGGGACGGTCTCGTCAATCAGCACTTCGGAACCTCGGACGGCGGCTGCGTTCGCCTCTACCGCAACCCGCACCCGAACCTTAGCAGTCGGGAGGCGCGGCCGAGAAAGAGGCTCATTCGGCAGAGACGTCTCGCTGTGACAGACCGGACGGCGTGAACAGGGCGACCACAATACAAGAACGCAGGAGCGTGATGCAATCTTCCTGCACAGTGGGTGTGATACAAAGTCAGTTGTATGGGGCAGAAGTCTGGATATCCCTATCCTCAGCCGCCGCCGGACCAAGAGCTCGTCTTCACAGACGTTTTGCCGGGGCAGCTGCGATCGGCGTCGCGATGGCCTAATAAGCCTGAACGGATGCCCCATACGACGCCGGGACTGAACCGTTCGCTGCAGTGGATTGAATGGGTTTTTCGGACCATGGCCCGCAGGCGTGGTCACCTATGTACAAACCTTGTTCCCAAACGTAATAGCTGCACGTCCTGCCTCTCACATCGTTCCCATGCGCAGACTTCTCAGCGACGGCCCCTCTCACCTGACTCCACATCACGGCGACCGCAGGGAGATTGGACGTCCGTGCTCCCACACCGCGTCTCCTTTCGTTCGTCAGCAAAGCACAGAACATGGTGGTGGGATATTGCACAAACACACAACAAGAAACGACGTGGTGACAGCGGCTACAGGAAACCCAATCATTGCGGCTGGAAACTGTGCGCGTGACACACGGTGCAATGTTAGCTCGCTGGAGATCCGCAGTGCGCAGTGGCGACGTACCCAGGCGGAGGTCCGCCAAACCCTGGAGGCGGAGCGAACGGCATGCCCGGCGGCGCACCAGGGAAGCCAGGAGGGCGGAAGCCAGGGGGAGGCCCTGGCATGCCCGGCGGAGCAAAGGGCATGGGAGGACGCTGCAGGGAAGGCGCGCCCACTGAAGGTAGCAAAACTCACTCAGCCGCAACCCAGAGCAGAGATGTGTAGGAACGTACTCGGGGGCATCATGCCCATACCGCGACCAGCAGGCATGCCTCTTCCAGGCCCAGCAGGAAGCTATCCAGTCGGTCAGCATCATTCAGGAGTACTCGCGCACACGCCGATCGGAGGTACGCACCGAGTTCTTTTTGTCGTCATCGCCCGCCGGGGGAGGTCCCTCGACACTCAAGCTGACCACCGTCTCTCCACGCAGGATCACCAGACCGAGCGTCCTCTTCATCTCCTGCACAGGTCCCGCCTCCGTCTCGCCGGGCCTCTTCTTTGAGCGGACGCGCCTGAACTCTTCGCATTCCGCGAGTACGAGGTTCATATGCCTGTCGAAGGCGAGCATCTGGCCCACGAACGCGCGTCCGTCGTTCACGGTGACCTTCAGCCTCCAGTTGATGAGGCCGAGCATTTTGCCTCCCTTTGATTTTGGCGGCGGCTAAAAAGATGACATGTTAGCATACATAAATATCTGGTGGCTGGGCGCTGTTGTGCTGACCATGGTGGACGACGATGGGGTTGGGGAAGATGGACGTGCGGTGGACGCCTGCAACAACGAGCTCGAGGCAATGGGGCGCCAAACACGCGCAAATAATCATCCGACCTCATCAAACCCTCACCCAAAGCGGCGGGGACTTGTGAATATTCTTGCTGGCCCTCTCTGCGCAAGCTCACGCAATCGTTACTGTACTTGTGAACGGAGATGGCGAAGCAATGCTCAGATTTGCCGACACCGAAAGCGTCTTCATCAGCGTTCGTCGGCCGTAAAGTTGCGCCAGCGGCCCATGGGGTTTCCGACACCCGCAAACTTGTCCCATTAAAAGCCTCCACCATCGACGGGCTGTAGCCAACTTGTCGAGCCACCGTCATTTAGAGTGCCGACATGACACCCATCATAAACGACTTCACGCGTTTGCTTGGTGCGTTCCCTCAGTCTCGAATATCCCTTTCTGACGTGTGCACATGCAGGAATCCAGGTCAGAGCACCAACAGCAATATCTATCCATCTCTGTCTTCTGACGTGATGCATGCGACAGGTGCCTGTTGTTTGCGCCCCCATGGCCAACGTAGGCGGTGCTGCGCTTGCGGTATGTCCCACCGAATCACCTCAGTCCAACCTTGTCTGATTCGTGCGGTAGGCCCAAGCTACGCTCGGCGGCGGCTTTGGCTTCATAGGCGCAGGTTATTTTATCCTACGCATGCGATCGACGCAGCCAATTGACGCAGGCCCATAGGCTACTACCCCGCCAACAAAGTGCGCGACGAGCTCGAGACCGCGCGGTCCATTTTGAGTACGGCTGGGCGAATGCGTGGCGGCGGAAAATTGCCTGTTGGAATCGCGTTCTTCGGATGGAAGTTTGACCAGAATCCAGCCGCTGCATCAGAAATGCTCGACATCGCTCTCGAGGCTCAGGTGCAGGCGATTTGGCTCTCCTTTGGTACCAATCTCCGCCCCTGGGTCGATTATGTTCGCTCCAAGGATCGTGTTGATACCCACAAGGAGAAAACGCTTCTTTTTACACTAGTGAATTCCGTGGACGAGGCCGTCGCAGCCAAAGGGTGGCCCCTCGACGTGATTGTTGCTCAAGGTAAATCCTTCGCATGCACAAATTTGTCAAGACTCCACTAATGGGGAACGTATCTGGACAGGAATCGAGGGCGGTGGACACGGCGGAAATTATGCCCCTCCAACCTTCTCCCTCGTGTCCTCGATCCTCCCGCTGCTGTCCCCGGGGGACCCCCTTCTCCTCGCAGCCGGCGGCCTCGCCAACGGAGCCCAGGCCGCCGCGCTCCTCGCACTCGGCGTCGCCGGCGCAGTGTTCGGCACCCGCTTCCTGCTCACGCCCGAGAGCACCTACACGGCCGCGCAGAAGGCAGCGCTGCTCGCCGCCGGCGCGAGCGCGACCGTGCGCACGGAGGCGTTCGACCACGCGCGGGGCACGCTCGGATGGCCAGACGGCGTCGACGGGCGCGGCCTGCGCAACGCCCTGGTCGCCGACTACGAGGCCGGGCTGGACGCCGCCGCCCTGCGCGCGCGGTTCGCCGCGCACGCGAGCAGCGGGGACCCTGATTACGCCGTCGTGTGGGCCGGCACAGGCGTGGGCGAGATGCATGAGATCAAGGGTGCGCAGGTAGGTCGACACGCGTTTGCATCGTGTGCGAGGAGTTGACCTGCCCGGACAGGACATTGTGCGCCAGCTGCACCAGGAGATGCTCCAACGACTGAGGGCCGTGCGCCAGCTTCTCGATGATTCTGGTGACGGAATAACAAAGTCGTCCATGTAAAGTACGGAACTCTGGAATAGCAAATCGATTGGTCCTCAATCGTGTGTTCAAAGTTATAACAGATACTCCTCATGATTTAGGCAGCATCTACGACGTTTCAACAGCATCGCATAGTCCACGTCCGTACGCAAGAAGCTCTTCCGTCCAGTTCTTGTCGGTCCCCAGGATCCAATGATCGTCTTTCCCATGTGCATTAATTCCCCCGCTGGCTATTTTTCGTTGCCAGCACACACGCCTCCTTGGCTCATCGGAGCAAGCCAATTCTGAGCATTTCACATGGCCTCGCCCTCATCGTCGGGAATAATGCGGCAGAAATGCACTGGAGAGGCCGCTGATGTTGTCGACGGTGTCTCTGCTGCTCGCATCCGCTCAAGATCGGCATTTCCAGCAAGTAAAGCGGCAGCCGTATACCGTCGCAGGTACGGGGTCGACGAGCATCTTGAAACGGCAATTCTTGTGGTTCTTCGCCGTGTACTGTCGCGGTTTATGCTTCAATGTACGGTGGCGACTCGATTAGGTAGACCAGGAGAAGTAGGAGCAGGACACGTAGTGCCCAGAGCCCCTGAAAGCGGTCTTCGTGCTTCCTCTGACGGGAATCAATACACATGTACACCTGCCAGTATCATGAAAGAGATACTGTCTGCTCACACAAGCGTTTTATGCCCACGCTGGCAGTCTACAGTGCGAGTTGCGTTCGACCGCGAATTCAAGCTGGGTCTGATCTCTTTAATGTGAACTGTTCCATGACTTCGGTACTTCAAACGGCGATACAAGACGTTGAAGAGCAACATTCAGGATATCAGCTGAAGTACCATCCTCTGATAGAACAGGTAGCATCTCCAAGTCGCGAAGAATCTGGTCCAGATAGCCTCCTGCCCCGGACAAGTGCGATCTGACAACACGGTGCATGTATTCGAAGGTATGTCGCACTGGGCAGAGGCAGATTTGTCGCTGTCGAGTACTGGACTCTGCGAGGCAAGCCGTAGCCATCAAAGTGGTATGGTTCAGTGCAGCGAATATTGTATGCGTTCTCCTGCAGGAAAGATCGGGTCCATTAGTATAATACTATGCAGACGGTGCTAGACTTACCTCATCCGGAATTGCTTCAAGCCAAAGCCGTAGAGTATCAAACATATTATGCGGATCTACGTGGTCACCATGATGTTCTCCAGGCGGTCACAGCCTTTGACCCTTCCAGATCTGACTGGATCTTGCCATAACCAAACGCTGATAAGACAGCCCACACCGACGGCGTAGTCAGCCTTGAACACGAATTTAGGATGGGAAATATTACGACATGGCACAAAAACATACCTGGGCTTGACACCCCTGTACTTGGAAATTGTTAGTTGGCTCCGGAAATATGTGGCAGCATTTCGTCGTGCCCAGTCGACCTCCTTCATAGCACTTTGCTTTGTCGACTGATGTGCCGTCGAATGTGCCAGTTATCATGCACTGATAGCCGTCTCTCAACAAAGCCTTCTAGCAGAATTCAGTCTTGTTTGGGGCGCAGTTCTACCCGTCATACCTGCTCTTTTGCGGTCCTGTAGTCTTGTGGGGTCTGCACCAGCTCGCCGTGAAGACTCTCCATTAGGTTGTTAAAGGACGGTCTTGAGACATGCTCCGAGTTCGGTAGGGTAGGGCCCGGGGGCTTTCGAACCTTTTCAGGCTTCAGTGGCTGGCAGTCACACAAAAGTTATATATTAACTCACAAGGGCGTATCAAATACGTGAAATAGTATTAATCGAGGTCGTAGATAGCGTTGTTCAGACTTCTCGCACCGGAACCGCCGTATTTTTCGTTGCAGCTTGCGACTTCCTTCACGACTTGTCGTCGAGCTTGCACATTTGGAGGATACAATGTCAAATGACCGATAATACGAGACCACATGGGGTGGACAGAAGCCGTCCGTTCGAGTCGTTGCAGCCTTACAAGCAGCTGTAGCTGCGGATTCGGCAGCTAACACAAAGGAGTATATGTTCTTGGTGTTCTCTTCATGAAGCCTGAGAAGTGCATCGCCATCGCCATTAATGCTTGGCAATGGATGCGACATTGCGTTAATCGGCACTAGCCAAGGGTGTTCGACAATGCCAGAGAGGTGACAGTCAAGGGTAGAAGATGAGAATTTTAAGCTTCAAGCCTGTTCCAACGGTAGGGCACAACCCGCTACTATCAAGTGACTCGCGATGGCCTAATATGAGGCGGTCCGCGGAAGAACGTCCCGAATGCTGTTATTATGCGATAGTAATTCTAGAGATAGCAGGGTCAATGCGAACATACTCTGATATGAGGCGAAGTATCTCAAACATGAATAGAAGAGTAGGTGACAGAGGACGCCAACAAAGACATGTAAAACTTGCCGCCGAGCTCTTCAGTCATTTCCATTGGTATAGATGCAATTTTTGCAGTGGCTGGACGATCGGTAGCTTCTTTATTCGCCACAATATCTCACAAGCTTACACCAATTCAAGCAATATCAGCGAGTAAAAACAAGATCAATTTGAATCAGGAAATAGGAAGGCACAAACATCAATATCCACCAGAGGAGTAGCACTTCAAGGGACAGCCTCTTTCTTCGAGGACTCCAATGTAGAAGATCACAGCGTGTAAGAGGGAACCACAAACACAGGACAACTAGAGTCGATGCCAGGTTTTCTGTTCCAGCGTCCATTGTATTCGTCTTCTAAACTCACCGACTCGCACCGAGCGCGAAGGTTGGTGATACCACATAAAGCACATGAAGGTATAACAGACACATGTCATTCTCGCTTGTGCCTTTGCCCAGTCACAGGCTTAGCAGCCGTCTGAGGCTTGAGCGAGGGACTACGTGAGGTTACAGCAGTGTACAGTAACGAGCCGAGGAAGACCATGCCCGCACCGATTCCGAGCTGTGCGTCCCAGCCGTTGCCGAACCACCACACGCTGAAACATAGGCTGATCGCCTTGCGTGTCGTGAGGACGAGATTCGTAGAGACGGATGAGACACGCTGAGAGGATGTGAGCATGAGGTATGAGCTATTGATGTCGAAGGGACGCACTGATGTGAGCTGGTTCACGCCAGACACGCAAATGAGTTGAGTCAGGAGATTACCAGCGAGGATGAGATACGGTGTGAAGAATGCCCAGTCGAGTGTCGGTAGCAAAGACAGAGGTGATAAATCGTCCGTCTGAGGGCCCGGTCGAAGGAATGGAGATGTGGTGGAGGCCAGTTGCAGGCTTCGAAACCCGTCCTTGATGCTGTGAGTAAACAAGAGGGCGATGGGTAGAGACAGTGCGTGCTGGGTGAAGAAATTGAATGAGGATAGTTGTTTCGAGCTCTCGAGGACTTACAGTATAGAAGAGGCCTTCTTTCCAGCAAGGGCCGTATTGCGTGTAAGTCTTCTCCTGAAGCATACCGAGAACTCCGGTAAGAAGTAGTGAGGCTGTAAGCATGACAACTCCTAGTGTATATTGAGTGGCATCTATAGGTTGAGATGAAGTTGGTGCGGATGATCGTGATGTCGTGGAAAGAATAATGCCAAGAGTTACAAATAATACAGATGCCTGCGATATGGGCATATTAATCAGTACACTACATAGCTAGGAATCAGTATGGCGAATACGTACGATCTGTGGTGGCGTATACTGCTTCCCGGCAAAGAGTCTACCCAGCAGCATCGAAACGGCGAGTCCTATTGCACACACGATCGATAAGCGAATACGCTTCGTATGTGGGCGCTACATACCTCCAGAGCGAAATACTATTTGTACAGTGAGAGGGACTGAAAAGGCAAAAGCCCAATTATTCAGTAGGGATCCCGCCGTCATGACGAGTACCTGCAATGTCCATTGGGATAGCGGCACTTGTCGTGGCCTTAGTCGTGGGCGAAACGATCTGAATTCGAGGAACGAGGGTAGAGCCTGTGTAGTTACAAACGCCATTTGAGAGAAAGTTAGTGCTGTGCCTATATTTAAAAATGACAAATTAGAGTATAGGCTTCGAAAGAAGAAAGTCTGCATTACCCATCTTCGAGTCTACCCTCAATAGATACTCGTATGTCCAAACATTGCTGTACAGCAGAGGTGAATATCCATGATGCTGATGACTATTCTTTCTATTCACCTACAACAGCCACCGAAGACCAAACTCAACGCGAATGAGAGGTCGATCATTGACAATGCAACGGGCTTGCTCGGTGGCTCGGATGGGACGCGGGGCGATGGATCTTCTTGCTTGAGGTTCGGTTCAGTCGCCTCAATCTTGACTTTCGCTTTCGCCCCTGCCTCCGGACTCTTGGTTTTTTCCCTTTTGCCCTGATTTGGTGGACCGAGTACAACCATTTCCGCAAGGGCCCTGTTGAGCTTCTCTACGTGACCCTCGTGGGGTGTGCGCTGTCGTCGCCTACGATTCATGGTAAAAGTACACAGAGATATAAGAGGAAGTTTAAGGAATGCGCAAGGATGGAGCAACCGGTGTTTGTTTCCACCACACGGACGACTGGAAATGGCTCAAGGCGAGGGTGAGTCGCGTCGCGCTGGTATCGTGACCCCACTTGAGCGGGCGTCTCGACTTGTGTTTTCATCTAGGTTCGATAGCGCCCGCATCACGTGCTCGAACTGCTCTAGGTGGGTAAACGCCAGAGCCCGAAGGGCGTCTTCGCCGAGACTAGGTTTTCATTCACGTTGGTGATCGGCCGCCACGTTCCTCCCATCCTGTGTCTGCGCGAACTGTTCTGAGTGTCAAGCTCGAAGGGCGCCCTTGGTCTCCCAGCATCACCGTCGTTTTCTCCACGCTCGTTGTCCCGGCATCATATCATATCCTGGAACACACTTCGCGAGACCATACTCCATAATGTCCTCAGATAGACGGCGTTCGGACGAAGAAGGGGATATAGTCGAGATGAGGAAGGCCATTGCTACCGGAAGTGTTAAAGAGGGCCCTTCTGTCTCTTCTAGTGAGCTTTACGTTCGCATTTTTCTTGCAAAGCGCGTCCTCATACTTGTGTTGGTTCAGTACCTCCCATTGTATGCTACTGTTTCGCCTCCATTATCATGACTGTTGTAAACAAGGTACGTACCCTACTCGGTCCTTCCGCATCGTGTGCTGAGCATGGTTTGCAGTTCGTAGTCTCAGGGACGCAGTTCAACATGAACTTCTTCCTCCTATGCATCCAATCTACCGTATGCGTGTCATGCGTCTACACCGTCAAGAAACTTGGCATAATATCCTTCCGTGACTTCGACATGAAAGACGCGAAAGCTTGGTTTCCCATCAGCTTTCTCCTCGTTACTGTCATCTACACGGGTTCTAAGAGTTTGGTATGTCTCTTATCACCGACGGTGCTGCGTATGTTGTGCTGAGTCCTACAGCAATACCTCAGTATTCCCGTGTATACCATCTTCAAGAATTTGACCATCATCTTGATTGTATGTTTCCTTCCATTTTTGAAGCGTAGCGTTGTAGACTGACTAGTTTAAATACGTAGGCTTATGGTGAGGTCATTTGGTTCGGAGGGCGTGTGACGGCTCTCACGTTTGTCTCGTTCATATTTATGGTAGGGTGATCGCATATGGCACCGGTATATATTTCTAACCTGCGTCTATCAGGTCTTTTCATCCGTCATCGCTGCTTGGTCGGATATTAGCGATGTACTGACAGCGGGGGACCCGGCTGTCATGGAGAGCGAGGGATGGGGCTTCCAGCACCTGCAGGGTGTTGTCTCAAAGGTTAACGTCGGGTACTTCTGGATGCTTGTGAATTGCTTGACCAGCGCCGCTTATGTACGTGCAGTGGCTATAACCTGCCTTTGATATTTTTTCAAAGCTAATTCTATTTCGCAGGTCCTTACTATGCGGAAACGCATCAAGATAACCGGATTCTCCGACTGGGATTCCATGTTCTACAACAATCTTCTGTCTATCCCGGTGCTCGCCATAGCCTCTCTTATCGCAGAGGACTGGAGTGCTGCGAATCTAGTACGCAACTTGTGAGTGTATACGGCTGTCGGTGGGGCGTGGCTGGTGGTAATAACCTTGGCAGCCCCGAGGAAACGCGGAATTTCTTGTTGTTCGCCATTGCCTTCTCGGGCGCAGCAGCTGTCGGTATCTCATATACCACAGCATGGTGCGTGCGAGTCACGAGTAGCACGACGTACAGGTATGGGAGCGTTCAAACTGCCGCACAAGCCCCAGGTGACTGACGATGGTTATCTAGTATGGTCGGCGCCCTGAACAAACTCCCTGTGGCGGCATCTGGAATGATCTTTTTCGGCGACCCTGTTAACTTTGGCTCTGTATCGGCGGTCTCCGTGGGCTTCTTCGCCGGCATTGTGTATGCGGTGGCCAAGAACAACCAGAAGAAAGCAGAGGCGGCTGCACAACAAAATGTCCTTCCCATGTCATCTCGGAAGCCGTGATGACCGCCCCCGGCTTCGACGCGGGCGAGCGGGGGTAGACGTGTACTACATAGATTTCTACGGCGGGCACATATATCTCATTGATCTTGGACCGACGACGCGACAGCGGCGTGGAGGACTGCGATGGATCAGGATGAGGCGATCTCTGGCCCGTGGTCACTTGGATTGGCTCGCAGGAACTGACTCGGATGGGGCGGGGCGAAGAGGATCGATAGGGCGGTCGCTCATAGAGGGTAAATTCGCGGACGAGGACATTAAACAGATTCTGTGCGCCCTGCTCGAGCGCAGCCTATCGCTGGGGGCTGGAAAGATAACGGGGATTTTCTTTGGACTTGGCTGGGCGGGTGCTGAGCGGAGCAGCCGCGCTAACCCCGAAAATAGGAGGACAGAGTGCGTTCGGAGTGGACGCTTTAGGCAGCGCAGAGTGACGTTACTCCCAACGAATCACGCCCTCTGCCGCCCGCCCTATATGAGCCACGCTCGATGCACGCCAGCCGATTCCCCCTTTCCCCCCAACCTCCTCAGCCGCGAGCACAGGGTTCATTCACCGCATTCCTGCGTGCTCATTCCTCGGCCGTCGCGCTCGAGTCACCCCCCGCCGCGTCGCGCGTGGCTCTTTAGATAAAGCTACAGACTCGTCATCGATTGTGCTTTTTGTAGGCTCTCTTTCCTCCCGCCATCATGTCCGAGTCCACCCTCCATCCACCGCGGCTGGCCCCCCTCTTTGCGGTCACGCCCAGTGCGCCCGGCACGCCTGTGCATTCCATCCAGACGATGCGCAGGAAGTCGGCGGGCCACTCGGGACCCTTGACCAAGATTCTCGTCGCGAACCGTGGTGTAAGTGCCCCTTTTCCCCCCTTCGCGCCTGTATGTCACCTTAGGAGCGTTCGCGATGCTAAAAACGCGTCCACAGGAAATCGCCATTCGTGTTTTCCGTACCGCACACGAACTCGCAATGCACACCGTCGCGATCTACTCGTTCGAGGACCGGCTCTCTGCTCACCGTCAAAAGGTAATCCCACAGGAACCTCGTCCCGTCGGAGTCCCGTTTACTCACGGAACTCCTAGGCGGACGAGGCCTACCAAGTCGGCAAGGGACTCACACCCGTCGGTGCCTACCTCGCTCAAGAGGACATAATCAGAATCGCGCTTGAGCACGGCGTGGACATGATCCATCCCGGGTACGTTCTCCCCGTCGGTCCGCACAATTAGGGCCTTACCCCTGTGATTTCGCCAGATACGGTTTCCTATCCGAGAATGCCGTTTTTGCACGCAAAGTCGAACAGGCTGGACTGGCCTTCGTGGGCCCCAGCCCGGAAGTCATCGATGCACTCGGTGACAAGACCAAGGCGCGTACCATCGGTAAAAACACGCGCATATAACCGCTTTATCGTCATATCTGACCCACCGGTGTTCAGCAATGAAAATCGGCGTGCCAGTTGTTCCCGGTACACCTGGTCCCGTGGCTGAATACACAGATGCACATGCTTTCATTGAAGAGTACGGGTTCCCCGGTAAGCTTGTTCGCCTCTCGACGAATTAACTAGAATTCAAACCCAAGCATCGTAACTAGTCATCATCAAGGCCGCGATGGGTGGTGGAGGCCGTGGTATGCGTGTCGTACGCGAGATGTCCGACTTCAAGAACTCTTTCGAGCGTGCAGTTAGCGAGGCTAAATCCGCCTTCGGTGACGGTACCGTCTTCATCGAGCGATTCCTCGAGCGCCCCCGTCACATCGAGGTGCAGCTCCTTGCTGATGCGCAAGGCAACACCATCCATCTATTCGAGCGTGACTGCTCAGTCCAGAGGCGTCACCAGAAGGTTGTCGAAGTCGCCCCAGCCACCCACCTTCCTGAAGAAGTCCGCCAAGCTATCTGGAGCGACGCTATCAAGCTCGCGAAAAGCGTTGGTTACAGAAATGCCGGTACCGCGGAGTTCTTGGTCGATCAAATGGGCAGACACTACTTCATTGAGATCAACCCCCGTATTCAGGTCGAGCACACCATCACCGGTACGATCTTCTAACTCGACATATATGAATGCTCCACTTACACATGGATACAGAGGAAATCACCGGTCTCGATATCGTTGCTGCTCAGATTCAGATCGCTGCAGGCGCCACTCTCCCTCAACTTGGCCTCACCCAAGAGGCTATCACCAAGCGCGGTTTTGCCATCCAGTGCCGTATAACCACTGAGGACCCTGCTTCAAGCTTCCAGCCTGACACAGGTAAAATCGAGGTTTACCGTAGTGCTGGTGGTAACGGCGTCCGTCTCGATGCCAGTTCTGGCTTCGCAGGTGCTCAGATCACTCCCCACTATGACAGTCTGCTCGTCAAGTGCACTGTCAGCGGTACTACTTACGAAGTTGCCCGTCGCAAGATGCTTCGCGCCCTCGTCGAGTTCCGTATCCGCGGTGTCAAGACCAACATTCCCTTCCTCTTCCGTCTCCTCACCCACGACGTCTTCATCGGCGGCAAGACGTGGACTACCTTCATCGACGACACACCTGAGCTTTTCAAGCTTGTCCAGAGTCAGAACCGTGCGCAGAAGCTGCTTGCTTACCTCGGCGACCTTGCAGTCAATGGTAGCTCGATCAAGGGGCAGCAAGGCGAGCCTGGCCTCAAGGACGATATCGTTGTCCCGGCGTTCCAGAGCCGCGACGACCCTGAAGGCACCCCACTCGACGCCTCGCAGCCATGCCAGACCGGCTGGCGCAATATCATTGTCGAGCATGGTCCCGAGGCGTTTGCCAAGGCAGTGCGCGAGTACCCCGGCGTGCTCATCATGGACACCACATGGCGTGACGCACATCAGTCCCTGCTTGCTACGCGTCTGCGTACGATCGACATGGTCAACATCGCGAAGGAGACTAGCCACGCGCTCTCGAACGCATACAGTCTCGAATGCTGGGGCGGCGCAACGTTCGATGTCGCGATGCGCTTCCTGTACGAGGACCCTTGGGAGCGTCTGCGCACCCTTCGCAAGCTCGTTCCGAACATTCCCCTCCAGGCCCTCGTCCGTGGAGCCAACGGTGTCGGCTACACTAGCTACCCCGACAACGCTATCTACGACTTCTCGAAGAAGGCGGTCGAGAACGGTCTCGATATTTTCCGTGTCTTTGACTCGCTCAACTACATTGGTACGTACATTCCGCACCATCTCGGGATCAATAGCCAAGTCCTGACCATCTTATAGAGAACTTGAAGCTCGGTATCGACGCTGCGAAGAAGGCCGGTGGTGTTTGCGAGGCCGTCGTCTGCTACAGCGGTGATGTCGCTAGCCCCAAGGAGACCAAGTACACGCTCAAGTACTACCTTGACTTCGTCGACGAACTTGTGAAGGAAGGTATCCACGTGCTCGGTATCAAGGACATGGCTGGCCTGCTTAAGCCCGAGGCCGCCAGACTGTAAGTAATTTTCGGCTTCCCGACCGTCCACGTATTCATGATCATGAAGGTTGGTTGGTGCCGTCCGTGAGAAGTACCCCGACCTCCCGATCCACGTCCACTCGCACGACACCGCAGGTATCTCTGCCGCCTCCATGATCGCCGCAGCGATGGCTGGTGCTGACGTCGTCGACGTCGCTATTGACAGTACGTCGACGGGAACTCGTCGCTTCCCAGATACTAACTTTTTCCAGGCATGTCTGGTCTGACCTCCCAGCCTCCGATGGGTGCCGTTTGCTCTGCTCTTGAGCAGACCAAGCTCGGTACTGGTATTCGCTACGCCGACATCCAAGCTCTCAACCTCTACTGGAGCCAGGTCCGTATCTTGTACGGTTGCTTCGAGGCCAACGTCCGCGCCTCCGACTCTAGTGTTTTCGACCACGAGATGCCTGGTGGCCAGTACACCAACCTGATGGTACGTCGCAATTAAGGTAGGTATGGTGTCAAGCTGACTTGCTGCTTCAGTTCCAAGCATCACAGCTTGGCCTGGGTACTCAGTGGACTGAAATCAAGAAGAAGTACATCGAAGCGAACGAGCTTGTGAGCGACTTCACAAAGCTCCGCCAACATTTACTCATGACGTTGTCTAGTGTGGCAATATCATTAAGGTCACGCCGTCGTCAAAGGTCGTCGGAGACTTCGCGCAGTTCATGACTTCGAACAAGCTGTCCAAGAAGGATGTCCTTGAGCGCGGCGAGGAGCTTGACTTCCCCTCTTCTGTTGTCGAGTTCTTCCAGGGCTACCTCGGCCAGCCCGTCGGTGGCTTCCCCGAGCCTCTGCGCTCCAAGATCATCCGCAACAAGCCCCGCATCGATGGCCGTCCTGGCGCCAGCATGGCTCCCTTGGACTTCAAGAAGATCAAAGCTGAGCTGCGTGCCAAGTTCGGCAAGCACATCACCGACTCGGATGTCACATCCTACGTCATGTACCCCAAGGTCTTTGAGGAGTACCAGGCCTTCCTCGAGAAGTTCGGCGACCTCAGCGTCGTGCCAACGCGTTACTTCCTTGGCCGCCCCGATGTCGGCGAGGAGATGCACATCTCGATCGAGCAGGGCAAGACCCTCATCATTCGCCTCATGGCCATCGGCCCCGTCGTCGAGGGCCGCGCACAGCGCGATGTTTGGTTCGAGGTCAACGGCGAGGTCCGTGCGGTCTCCGTCGAGGACAAAAACTCTGCGGTCGAGACTGTTTCCCGTGAGAAGGCCACAAACGACCCTGGCTCTGTCGGCGCGCCCATGTCGGGTGTCGTCGTCGAGGTACGCGTCAAGGAGGGCCAGGAGATCAAGAAGGGCGATCCTATCTGTGGTATGTATGTAATGACTACGCACCAGGTTGGTTACTCAGAGCATTCTCTCGATAGTCATGAGCGCCATGAAGATGGAGTCGCCTATTACTGCACCGGTATCTGGACACGTCAAGCGCGTCACTGTCCACGAAGGTATAACATTTTCAGATATCCATACAACGCATCTTGCTCACCGTTCCCTCGCTAGGCGATTCGATCAACCAGGGCGACCTCGTCACGGAGATTGTCCACTGAAGTCAGCAATCTCCCATGTTCCTCTTTGCAAGACTTCATGCATTCCTCGCAACTTACATTCGCTATATCCTTGGATTGGTTGTATTAGTAGAATACGAAAGAGCAAAGAATACCGCCCTATAGTCTGTCGCAATACAAAACATGTACTTTTTATACCTTTCGTACCTTTGTACCTTTGTTCAAGCAATACAAGTTGTCTTACACTTCTATTCTGTGTGAAGCCAATATTGTGCCAGCTCCTGCGCAATAATAGGATGGCTCAAGTCAGCTCAAGTGTCGTAGTAAATGCCAGTGGAGCACGTACTACTACGATTCGACCTGCGCGCGTTCGAAATCCTTTGCGTGATAGCAAAAGTATATCATTAGTGATACATAGTATATATGCCTGAAGATAATATTGTCATGTTATACATCACATTGCTTACCGCAAGAGTACGTTGTGGACGTCGTTGCGATTGAATTCTAGCTTTGCAAAGGCGATAACCATTTTTTTGAAATCTTCATGATGGCACGCCTCGCTCCAAAAGCACGGCTCAGTGGTCTAGTCGCATGATTCCTGCTTCGGGAGATTCCCCTGATCAACACGATCAGAAACTGCAGGAGGTCCCGGGTTCAATTCCCGGCTGAGCCCTTGTTTTACTAGTTTTAACCAAGTACCATAAATCCCTGTGCGCACTGCGCAGTGTGGATGATCTTCACTAGTGCACAGTGAACGTTGAGCATTACTCGCGGGTCACTTGTTTGTACATGGTCACCTACTCCGACGAGTTTCACAGTTGTGCACATGTCTTGTTCGCAGTCCCCATAACAGACTATCACCCAACGCTATGTAAAGTGACTTCTATCAAATATCGCTGCACTGAGGGCTACTGATAATGCGGTACATTATCAGAATAACAGTAGGGGGCTGGCCATGCATCCTACGCCAAACACCGGGAAACGCAGAACAGTCACGGCACTCTTACCAACCAAAGATCAAGTCTGACATCTGTCCGAGCATACTCTTGCTCGGAGAAAACTGTGCCCCGCCAGGCTGCGCACTGCCGTCCCCAGGCCGTGGAATCCCCAGCTGAGAAGCAGGCCCAGACCCAGGTTTTCTAAAAGCCGCCGTAGAAGGCGCGAGCTTGATGGGCGTGCCGACGATGGGCGCACCTGAGCGCGCAAGAGTGCTGACCGTGAGGTCGGGGCCAGAGTTCGAGGCGAAGCCGCGCGTGGGGGAGGCGGGGGACATGGTGACGTCCGGCGGGGAGGGAACGTCGGGCGGCGATGCGTACGGGCTTCGAACGCTGAAGCCTAGGACAGCCTCTGCTTGTGCTGGGTCCTATATCCAGATCGTTCAGTTCAATAGGAGACCGAGGGGGAGATATGCACGTACTGCCCACTTCACACCGATCATCCACGAGCCACTGAGGACCTCGCCGTTCTTGCGGACTGCTCGCATGGCCTCGCCAGGGTTGCGGAAGCCGATTCGAAAGCAGTTGGTGATATCAACATTCGGATCCGGCTCAGTCGTGTCCCCGAGCGAACGGAAGTAATCTATTGTCGCGCTGTACCGATCTGGCGGGTAGCCGAAGACGATGAGGTAGAGTGGCTTCGCAACGGGTGTGGCGGATTTGGGAGTTGCAGGTACTTGACTTTGCGAAGGGTGGAATAGAGAAGCACGAGCGGTAGAGTCGAAAGAGAACGTCTGCTGTGCGCGTCGAGACGAGGAAAAGTCGTAGACCTCAGTAGGAATGTCGTTGACAGATGACATTGGAGGAGCATCCTCGTCTGCAATGGTTTGCCTCTGCCTGTGTCTATCATGGCCTAAGTTAGCTTTGATGTGCGGAACTAGCAGAAAGGAGCCAGCATACCTTGTGCTTTCAAACATGGAGTCCATCCCGAAATCAGCAGCCGCAGCTCCAGTGAGCGGGTGGTTCATTTTGGCTTTTGTGGGTATAATTGGGACGTCATCGTATCGTGGGCTCTGCGAGGATGCCTGCATGGCGAAGGTGGATTTAGTCTCAGCGAAGACAGAACAAAACTGAGTGGCCCACAGAGTTCTGAGTTACGGACTAGACATGACAACAGGTTAGCGCGATCTGGTCATTCTCGAGACAAAGGAGCGACGTGCCATGAGGTATCCTGGCTGGTAGTGGCTACGCGATTGCGCGAGGCTGTCCCCAAGCGTGCCTCCTACGCCCAAACCACTTCCGCCCGCAAGTGCACTCGAGCGTAGACTGGGACTATGCATGACACCTTGGTTCTGCATGCCGGCCACGCTGAATGGTTGCGAACGGGAGTGAGGGAATCCAGATCCATCATGGCCCTGATATGCTCCAGAATTGCTGGACTGGTACGACGTGCTCGAGTACATCTTCCGGTTTGTGTCGTCTGCAGGGGTGAGGAGTAGAGGTGGTACTAGGACTTGTCACACTTCGTGAAGACGATGGTGTGACAAGAGAACCACGCTTCGTCACGGTAACGCGCTGTGCGTGACGGTGCGATTAGATTTGATCCATTGACAATCCTCGATCGCGAGATCAAGAGATTAAGACGGCGCTTAGCTCATTGGACGGATAACTTCTCGTGCCTTCTCGCTCTGGCCTGGCAAAATCTGTCTGCAGCTTATAAAGCCCTATAGTCGAGGTAGGCTGATCCCCCTTCACAAATTTGTAGTACTCACGTACAGATACCCCTGCTTCATCGAAAGGCTACCTAACATGGCCGAGGACACAGAGACAAAGCACAACTTCTTCCCTGAAATCGGCAAAGTGGCCGACGAGACAGCCCAGCAAAATGCTGTAGAGCAAGCGGCTCCTGCAGCTGCTGACGACGATCAGTCGCCTGTTCAAGTGATCGAGTCTTTGTGCATGAAGTGCGAGGAGCAGGTACGTTATCCTGATTCTCATAGCCTGTATTGACACTCATCTGATCAAAGGGCACGACCAGGCTACTGCTCACTAGTATCCCCTTCTTCCGAGAAGTCATCGTCATGTCCTTCCGATGCGAACACTGTGGCTTCCAGAATAATGAGATCCAGTCTGCAGGCGTCATTCGACGTGAGTCCCCTGCTCTGGGATCCGCGTCTCCGGTATGCTGATTATCGTATGTAGCGGAGGGCACGGTATACACTCTCCGCATCCTCTCAAGAGAAGACCTCAACCGCCAACTCGTCAAGTCCGAATCATGCACCGTCACGATCCCCGAGTTCGAGCTCACCATCCCCCCACACCGCGGTCAGCTCACCACCATCGAAGGTCTCCTCCGGGACGTCATCGCAGACCTCGGCCCAGATCAGCCCCTGCGGCGGATACAGGACGAGGCCACGTACAACAAGATCGAGGCGATGCTCACGAACATCAAGGAGATCCTCGCCGACGCCGAGGACGAGAACGCCGAGGACGAGAACGCCGAGGACGCGGTGGGCCCAGTGCAGGTGCGGAAGGCGTCGGAGAAGGCACCGATGCGGTCCTTCACCGTGAGGCTCGACGACCCCGCCGGGAACTCCTTCCTCGAGTTCCTCGGCAGCATGTCGGACCCCAAGTGGAACATGCGCACGTACCGCCGCACGCGCCAGCAGAACGTCGACCTCGGGCTCATCAGCCCCGACGCAGAGCCGGATGCGGGGGAGGAGGGCCCGATTGGCGGGGGGCTCGAGGGCGAGAACGAGGAGATATACACCTTCCACGGCTCATGTTCTAGCTGTGGACACCCTTCGGACACCCTCGTCAAGAAGGTCAACATCCCGTACTTCAAGGACATCCTGATCATGTCGGTCAACTGTGATCTATGTGGTTACCGCGACAACGAGGTCAAGTCCGGCGCTGCTATCTCACCAAAAGGCAGGAAGATCACCCTCAAGGTCGAGGACAGGGAGGATCTCAGCCGCGACATCCTAAAGGTAAGCATCCGCGCTGACAAAACCTTGAATCGAGCCCGCTGACTCGTGCCTTCCAGAGCGAGTCGTGCGGCCTGGCCATCCCCGAGATCGAGCTCGTGCTCCAGCCAGGCACGCTCGGCGGCCGCTTCACGACGCTCGAGGGCATCCTCAACCAGGTGTACGAGGAGCTCTCCGCAAAGGTCTTCAACGACGCCAAGACGGACAACGGCGCGTTCGAGACGTTCCTCGCGCGGCTCAAGTCGGTCAAGGCCGCCGAGCGGCCGTTCACGCTCATCCTCGACGACCCGCTCGCGAACTCGTACCTGCAGAACCTGTACGCGCCCGATCCGGACCCGAACATGACGTCCGAGGAGTACGAGCGCACGTGGGACCAGAACGACGACCTCGGTCTGAACGACATGCAGGTCGAGGGCTACGAGGGGGACCCGAACCTCGAGCAGAACCAGGAGAAAAAGGAGAAGGAAGCGGCGCCGGCGTCATGACACCGCCCGGGTCTCAGAACGAAGTGAATGGATGACGATGACATACAGTCTTGTACTATAGAGATGTATCAATACACAACTGCCGCTGTATTGTAGCTACAAAAGTCCTAATGAAAGCACTGCTACCGGCTATAATACATGGGTCGATCATGACGAGGCAGATCATACACCAGAAGGAGGCATAACGGGTCCAATCAACGCAGACTGTGGTTCCTCGACGTCCAAATCCTCCACGGAAGAGACGTTGTCGACGAGTTGGTTCCCAGCGTGCACACGCAGGTATTGACTAGGTGCCTTGAGCATCGTGGGCTCAGCATGTTCGAGGACAGCCAGCTCCCGCTGCACGTCCACGATGCTCTCCGACAGCAGCTCCGGTGCAGGCAACTCGATAACCGAATTCAACGCAGCGTCGACCAACGCACCAATCGACGCGTGCAGTGATAACGAAGGCTCGGGTACACGCGCATCCGGCGCCGGCAGGTGTGCCAGAGGCTCGTCCGTGGTGGGTACCGCGGATTCCCGCAGGGCAAGCTCCTCGAGGGACTCGTGCGCCACACCTTGTGCCGTCGAAGCGTCCTCGAAAACTAAGCCCTCGGTTGGTGGGACCGCCGGCGGCGAGCCTGCATCTTCTGATACGGCAGGCGCGCCACCTGCAGGGGCGGGGCGTTCGAGCACGTCGGGCGCAGTAGCGGTGGACGCCTGCGGGGCGACGTCGCGGTCAGGCAGCGCGTCCCAGGCTGGGGCTTCCGGGTCGGCCGTCGCAGCAGCCCGGGACGGCTCGGGGTCAGCAGCCTCTACAGACTCTCCGAGCCCCGGCGAGGCCTCAGTTGCCTCGACGACAGCTGGCTGCTCTTCTCGTGCTTCCCCGCCACTGACGGGCCCGCCTTCCGTAAGGACCGGGCTGCTGGCTGCTTCTTTGCCCCCGGACGCGTGCCCGGTTCCTGCCAGGTCTCCACCCGCCACGACGACGAAGTCATCGTCCTCAGGCGGTGACGTAGACACGCTATCGGCCAACGTCTGCGAGTCGGCCATGTGTTCCGACCACGAGTCGTCCAGATCCGTCATGGCCTCGCCGTCGGCAACTAGCACGGGGGCCTCGGTCATGCGAGGGCTTGTCTCATGTTCGACAGGCGCAACCGAGGCTGCGAGCAGCTTGCGCATCGTCGGTCGGCCACGGGGCTCCTCAGCGAACGCACAATTGGCCGGCACGAGGGCGCGTTGATTACGAGAGGTATCGAACGTGAACGCGGTGGCTGTGCGACGACGGAAGGACTTCGCAGAAGAGCTTGATTGATTAAAGAGCATTTCCACAAACAGCGGCTCGAGGTTCGCAGTTGGCGTGTGCCGGGTCGAGGTCGGTGGACTCGTGATCGCAACAGCCCATTGGTCGATCTTGACTGCTCCCGCGGTTTCATCCTCGCCCGAAAAGAACGGCAACACGACCAGATGAGCCAGATTATCCCCCTCTCGTGCGTGTTGCTCCTCCTCCTGGCTCACAGGCAGGGTCTCTGCCTCGAACGACCCAACTTCGAACGCCCGCACCCAACCCTGACCAAGATCCCAGAGCAAAAAGTCCTTTCTCTCCTCGGGCACATCGCGAGGCGGGACGAAGCGGAGAATCGAACGCGTCATCAGCTCCTGCGTCGCCGAGCGAGCAGTGAACCTAAAGTCGACCGTGACGGCTGAGCTCGTGCTGGGCTGGCTGCCGGGCGTGACGTCGAATGCCCAGATCCGCAGATCAGTGTAGCCGAGTGTAAAAAGGAACGCAGCAAACGCGTCGATACGCTCGGCGTCGAAGTAACCAGCGTATTTCGGGCTCTCTTCTGAAGAGTTCTCCGATGGCGTGTCAGAAGCCGGAGGGAGTGAGTCCGGGACCACAGACGCGTCAAGGCCGAAGAGGAGGTCTGGAGAGTTGATGTACCAGTTTAAGCCGGTGTCGGGGCCAGACAGGACGCGTTCCCAGTGGGTTGGTGAGTATGGCCGACCGGTGAGAGATTGATACAGCTGGGCCGCGATAGTGGCAGGAACGTCGGAGCGTCTCTGAGTTCGATGAGACGTCGTTATAATCAGTGCGATGAGGTAGAGAATGAGGGCCACAGCAAAGTATACGATAACATCCAGGTTTTGTTTCTGTGGAGAGATGTTGAATTCATCGTGCTCGTAGGCCAGTGGCGAGACCTGTAGCAGGGAGGTCTGGTTATGGCGGATGGATATCGAAGTCGGGAAGCCAGATGCAAGTGGTGGAGGGTCTAGGAGCAGTAGTACAGGAGTAGGCACGGGACCGGGAGGAAGAGCCGCGTATGTTGGACGAGCTCGAGGTGCAGAAAGGAGCGAAGGCCGAAAGACTTGCTGTGAGAGGATGGTGCCGAACAACACGGCTAGTAGAGCTTCGAAGAGCTCTCGCGGCGACACCGAGAGGAGGTCCACGAGGGCCATGGTGGTGGAAGGAAGGGACGTCGGAACAAGGGAGATCGGCTGTGGCCAGGCTTTAAGCAGCCGACCGCACTGGGTGGCCACTGCGAATGTGGTATCGGGGACTGATCTGCGAGGAGGGTTTCTAATGTTTCATTTGGGACTGCACAATGGTCTTTGTTCTGAAAGGCCGGCGGTCAGGACTATAGGGTGATGTGGTGTGATAGGACGATGGGAATGGGCGTCTACTCACGCGAGCGGACTACTGTGGGCTGCTTTCAGACTCCTCTTCGGCCTCTGGCTCAGGGACGAGTTCAGCGGCGGCGGTCATGAACCTGCGCGGACGTGAGCACCCGACGCGCACTGACGGGTGAGTACGCACTGTGCTGCGTGTGTGGCGGCGAGGACCTTCATGGCGTCGAGGTTGACCTTGAGGAGCTCGCTGAGGTCGGCAGTCTGGCCCACCGCGCGCGAGAGGCGTGCGAGGCTGTGCCCGAGCAGCATGTAGTTTTTGTCCTTTGCCTGGGTGGCAGACGTCGGCAAGGACGAGTGGGGGAGCATGGTGGGGGTAGCAGAGAGCGTTGCGTGGTGGCGTGATGGGAAATAGGCGTGGGCGGGATCGTCGAGACGGGGGGGAGTCTGTTCGACGCCCACCACCAGAGTCCGACCTCTTCGAGCGACCCCAAAGGGCGCAAATTGCGCCTGAAATTGCAACAGAAATCTGACGGAAGGCGGCGACATATTTCCCGGATCAGTGCTAGCTCGAGGGCTTACGGCTATATGTCGCTCGTGGGCCGCTGCTCCGTGCAACATGTTTTTTTCGCGGGCGATCTGGCGGACCCTGAGAGGTAAATCACGGATGGGGCACGTGTAGGTACCACCCCCGCGCGAACGAGGCCGCAGACGAGGCAAGACGGACCCTGGGGAGCGTGCAGGGCTACCCACGCTGGGCTGAGAACAACACAAGGAAGACCTCGCAGACGTCTCAGATGCCTCCCTGGCCACCGCATGATCCAGTCCCACGTCCTTTCCTGCCCAGCAGTCTCCGAACATTTGCTCGTCAATCACACACCCTCCTCGATGGATCAGCTTATTTCCCTCTGCACACGCCAACTTTGCTACCTGCCGAGGCGGACATCTAACGACGTTTCTCTCGGCAAAAAGTCAATCTCACCAGGCCTTTAAATCATCTCTCCGTCCCTGATTGCCTCGTCTCCTTCCCCTCTGCATGCCGCCGCCTCCAACATGCCGCTAGCACCACCTCCCGCCCCGCTTCTCCTCGCACGTCTCAACTCGCATGTCTACGTCTCGCGCCTCGACGAAGCTGCCTCTGGATTCGACCCGTCCTCTCCTTCGTACGTGCCACCCCGCGCTCCGCCGCCACCGTCGCTGACGCGATTTACAGTGTCATCATCGTGTTTGGGTGGTGTGCGTCCCTGCCCCCGTCCGCGACGCGCCCCGTGCTGACGTTGCACCCCCAGTCAACGCGCAGGTGTCGCACGAGAAAAAGTACATCGAGTCCTTCCGCAAGATTTACCCGACCTCCATCCTCGTTCTCGTAAAGGCCGACTCTTCCTGGCTCTGGACCTCGCAGGCTGGCCGGGTTGGTACCCTCAATCTTCGCTCTTCGCGACTCCCGAACTGATCGGATTACGACATGCGACAGGAAGCGTTGCTCGAGCCCGTGGCTGAACTCCTCGACCGGACGAAACGCGAGCAGAGCGAACGATGGCGCGGTGTCCTGCTGCACGCCATGTCCAACGGCACGTCCATCTTTAGCCCCCTCTATTAACCCTCATTTCCGCTGACCACTGTTCGGCCTTCAGGCGGAGGGATGCAGCTTCTCGTGCTGTCAAAGCTTCTCGCGCGCAGGCCGAGCACCGCAGCGTCGTCTGCGGGGTTGGAGCCCGTCGCGCTCGTGCTGGACTCGGTACCGGACAGCAATGGGCTCCGCTGCATGGTCGTGGTCTTCACCCAGGCCGTCAGGAACCCGCTCACGCGTCTGCTGGCTGTGCCCATGCTCGCGTTTTTCTACTCCCTCTTCGCGCTCGCGTACGGGAGTCCCGCGGTGCTCGTGGACTTACGACGGCGGCTGAACTCCCCACGCCTGGTGCCCCTCGCGAAGCGCGTCGAGGACGGGTCGGAGAAGTCCACCGCCCCGGAGTCCAAGGAACGGACCGTGCACAGGGATATACCAAGACTGTACATCGCCTCGAAAGCGGACACGATGACCCGGTTCAGCCAGGTTGAGGCGCATATGGACGAGGCGATGCGCAAGGGCTTCGACGTGCGTGCGGAGATATTTGAGAACACGACGCATGTTTCGCACGCGAAGCAGGAGCCTGAGAGGTACTGGAGCGCTGTCAAGGGCCTTTGGATGGAGGCCAGCACGAAGGTTCGCCCAAGACTGTAAAAAAAGGTACACCAGCAGCCTCCCTGAAGGCAGCCCTTGTCGTTACGTCCTTTCTAACACCTTAATCCTCAGGGACGCCCAAAACCCATGACTACCTTACGACCACCATTTGGACGACTGCGGCACATTTGAGCTAGACATAATTGTAATTCTTTGGCCTGCACGTAGAGCTTGAGCTTTTCCTGGAGGTCACGTACTTTAGTTGATATAACATCATACTACAACTACCGTTCACCCCCGTCTCGGATCTTTTTACATACCGTTCACTCTAGAGTTTATCTTCGATAACATAGCCTCTAATTAGTACTAGTCTAGTCAGCAGCGGAGATGGACATCTCGCAAGCACAATGTAAACCTTGCGCCCTAATTCCAGCCCCGGACGGCGCGGGATCAAACACGACGGATCCCAAACGCAGGCACGAGCGTGCAGTCTGTCAGACTGCGTCCACCGAGGATCGTCCCCACGCTGGTTCCGCGGTCCAGTTGCATCCATCCTATCACGCATCACTCGCCCCTTGGACAGCGGAAGCCGTTCACCGCCTCCCACTTTCCGAGCCTGCGTGCTCGAAATCCGGACACGCCGCAGGCATGTCCGTCCCAGGCTGGTGAGAGCACAGCCGGCTAAGTTACCAAGAAATGCAGGGAACAGGCTCGCGAGGGCAGACATGATGCACGGAGCCAACTCAATCAACGGTTCTTGCTTAATGAGCAGCCCGGAGCAGCCGATTGCGTGGGACGGTGCGTCACGGAGTGAATGGCCCAGTCTCGCTTGTCGCTCGCCTAGGTGGGCTTGCTATGAGACCCACGGCCAACGGCGGTCCGCGGTATGGCTCCTGTTTCTGCTGGGACGTTAAGCAAAGGCCGCCCATCTGATAGTGATCTCTATACGGAAGAGAAGCAGCGAAAAAGCAAACTCACCCTCCAATGAGTTCATTAATGTCGAGTAGCATGCGCCTCGGGATTCCGCACAGAGTTGGGACAATGTATCGGAAACCGAATCAGAGAGCGCGACGGGCTGTGGTCCAACTGCCTCCGTCTGGTGCGAACTGGTTGCGCTCATTGGCCATGTCTGGGCCTCCCGATGTACACATACCGCGGACCCAGTTGACAGGGTGTGAGTGCATGCATGAAGCAAGCCTTGTGGCGCCTGGGCGTATCGTTGATCTTCTGTTGCGAAGGCACCCAATCGCGGCTTATGTGCTTGTTGTAGCGTGGAGAAGACGATCGTGCTTCGTCAGGTAGAACAGCAGGTGAGGACGAGCGGCATCCGGCTTGTTCTTTCTTGCAGGGTCGAGAGGACAAGAGAAGCCTGCGAGAAGACCCTGCGCGCGCTGGGCCTACGTAAGGACATTCAATTTCGACCTGAGGCCTCCTGAAGTCTGATGGAGGCCTGGGAAGACCGGCTTACTTTGTCGTGTGGTATACAAAGGTGAGGTTGCCTTTCACGGGTCTGCTTCCAAAACCCGACGTCTGCACGGCGTTCCGCTTCTTCCAGAACCGAAGCTGAGCCACTTCATACCTTGCCGGCACTGTACGAGAGAATCAAGTCATGAGTCTCATTAAGTGACGTTCGTGGGGCGGGTACACCGGCATGGTTTACCGGAAAACAGAGGCTTCAACCATACTTCTTATTACTTGTAGTGTATACGACGTTCGCACCAACGTGCGTCAATAAGGTGGTCATGATATCGCGCTCCTGCAGTATAGGGAAATTTGCCCGAGAAATCCGCAGCATCAGGCCATACCAGTAGGAACGGTCAATTATAAACCACCCACACAAGGAACGGTCAATTCTAAACCACCCTCTCGATGGGTTGGGTTGGGATGGGTTGGGCGGACTTGCCCCGGGTA
>KN840542.1:77379-93955 GCA_000832265.1 Phlebiopsis gigantea 11061_1 CR5-6
TGGCTGGCCAACCCAACCCATCCCAACCCAACCCATCGAGCAGGATTTTAGAATTGACCGTCCCTAGTGGGAGACTGCTTACAGACCTCGTCGCGCCGCTTGGTGTGTGTGGTGTCCTTGCTGCCAGGGATATCAGTGAGGTGTATTACACCGGCTACCTACCGAAACCTCGACGTGTTATTTCCCCCCTGAGGAAACACGGCCGCTCGTAGCCTGGATGGTGGAGTAGTGCAGGCGAGACGCGAGCGAGGGCAAGCCAGGGCCCGACGCGCTGACGTGAGACAGCTGACTGTCGCGTCGCGGCGGCGCGGCCCGCCCCACCATGTCCAAACGCGGCAAGCGGCGAAATCAAAAAATTAAATCCACAGTGTCTCCTGATTCACTCGCTATTCGCTCCGAGTCGCAGCATTCTTCAACACCGACCACGACGACGCCCATCTCGCCGCCGACACCAAGGCGAGGGCCGTCACCATGAACGTCACCCACTCAGCTTTTTCCCTCTTTTCCAAGGCGCAGCTGCATGTCCTCGCGGATGCCCGACCGCTGTACTATGTCGGCAGACCATCGCTGCTCACATGGCTGCCAGACAACCTCTTCTCGCTGGCGGCACCGGTCATTGCATATTGGGTTGCGTCCATGCTCTTCCACCTTCTTGATATATCAGACGCACGGTGGTTGGACAAGTACCGGATCCACGACTCTGAAGAAGTGAAATCGCGAAACCTCGCATCGCGATGGGACGTCTTCAAAGCGGTCGTACTTCAACACATTGTCCAGACGCTGATAGGTCTGTGGTGGATGGAGGATAAGCCCGCGGGGGATCTTGTCGACCATGTTGGTGACATGGCACGCAAGTGTGCCGTCGTTCTCAGCCTCTTGAGAACCGCGCTTGGCGAGCATAGGGCCATGAGTGTATGGCTCTCCCACGGGCACAAGATAGTCTATGTCGTCTACTGGTGGGCTATCCCTACATCAAAGTTTCTTTTCGGAGCGTAAGCCCCTTTACCTCGCTCTGAGACCTCGTGCTTACATTCTCTCCAAGGTTCATCATCGACACCTGGGAATACTTCCTGCACCGGGCCATGCACATGAACACCTATCTCTACAAGACCTTCCACTCTGTTCATCATCGCCTCTATGTTCCGTACGCATATGGTGCGTTGTACAACCACCCCTTGGAGGGGTTCGTCCTCGATAGTGTTGGAGCGGCTCTGGCTGAGCTGATCGCCGGGATGTCGACAAGAGAGGCGACTTTCCTCTTCGTGGTCTCTACGCTCAAGACTGTCGATGACCACTGTGGCTACCGCTTCCGATGGGACCCTCTTCAGATGTTCTCAGAGAATAACGCCGATTACCACGATATTCACCACCAGGTCCGCTTCTCTCTCCGTTTCCGCTATATTCGATCTGACCTGCTCCTAGATCATCGGAATCAAGAGCAACTTTGCCCAGCCATTCTTCGTACACTGGGACAAACTACTCGGAACCCGCATGACCAGGCAAGATATCGAGGAGCGTCGCAAGAAGATCCCAAAGAAGGCCGAGTAAAACTATCTACATCCGGTCGTTTTACGCCATCCCACATCGTTACCTTATTGCATCCATGTTGGAGTATGTATTCTTGGGTTCGCTGTGTATATTGTATATCGATCATAATGGAACGCTGCGCTGAGACAGCTACATATATTATCCCCCTCATCACCCAACTCACTTAGGCTTACTTGACACTTGTACGGATTCCGATTGCAAAAATATATCATGTCTGGGGAATGTGTGAAAGCAGAAGCATCCGTGCGTTGCAAATGGGTGCTACCAATTTGCCAACGCCTCTTTTGTGAGCGGGACGCTCTCGTGCTCGTACTCGACTTCGCGTTCGTACGCAACCTCCACCCTTGGCCCACGCCTCGGCTTCTTCTCTGGTCCCTTCTTCGGTGGCTTCGACGGCCGCGAAGATGCTTTCCGCTTGCCGAGAGTGGTCTTACTTTTGGGTCCGCTATCCTCCTCATCTGACCCTTCCTCGTCCTCATCCCCGTCGTCTCCATCGTCAGAACCCTCCTCACCTTGGGATGACTGTCGCGGGTTTTAGTACGCCGCACAGGCCCCGTGCTGGAATGAACACTTACGAAGGCATCCTCCAAGTCGCTTAGGCCATCCTCATCTCCACTAACGTCACTGACAAACTCCCTGTCTCCCCACCCCTCTTCCTCCTCTTCCAGCTCCTCCTCTTCCTCCTCACTTTCCTCGTCCTCTATCTCAACGCCCTCCCTCCCAGCCTTCTCCCGGTCGAGCACCTGCCGCCACACGTCCTCGTTGACATTCAACGGCGCATCACCATACGCCTTCGACTTGAGACGCTCCAGGAGCTCGGCAGCAATGGACCGCTCGAGCTTCGCCGCGGATAGCGCTTTGCGTTCTCGCGTTGCCTCGCGACGGTCGAGTTTCTTCTTCACACCCACGAGCTTAGGTCTAGTGACGGCGGCTGTCAGTACTCAGACGAAATGAGGGCACAACGCCGCACGTACTCTTCTCGTAACCGCAGGCGACGCATCTTGATTAGATACTGCGTGATTTTGGTGATACGCTGCTTGCATTTGTGCACTGTGAAGTTCGGCCAGTGGATGAGCTCCTTGTCAATCTGCACTTTGGGGTCAGACTCTTGACACAACACGGGTCCATCAACTGGACACACCTGCTCGAGGGCCTTTGAGTAGTTATTCGACAACCGAATCTTTTCCCACATATTCTTTGGTGTGTGTGCACGCTCAATCGTCTTGACGTACAAGTACAGAACACCTATTCAAAGAGTCGTTAGCTTCTTAATTTATTGGATGGCGACAGCAACATACCTTCGTGCTCCCGCACTGTGGCATATCGTGAGTTTGCCAGAGGGCAGCTCTGCCGCGAACAGAAGCCCGTCACGTTGTACTCATTTCTGCAGAAGTTCTGCGTTTCGGCTCTGCAGTGTAGCTTGTGAGATCGTTCACCTCGTAGATGCTTCACTGATTTGGGACTTACTTTACTTTATATGAGCAGAACTGTGTGTTTATAACAGACCATATCACGTCGTCGCTCTGCATCGCGGCAAGTCAGGACAGTGGATGAAGGAAGGACGGCCGGATGGCAAAGTGCAGGCTCAGAACTGTGGAAGCGCTCTACGAAAATCTGAGCTATGCACGCTGATTGGCTGATCACCTCACGTGGCTTTGAGCGCGCGATGGACGGGACTGCGCCGGCGGCAGCGCGACTCATTCGCGACGCACCTCGGAACCCCTTCTCTTTGTTTCTTATTCGACTCTACTCACGCAAATAATATGTCACCTACCACTAATATGTTCAAGCACATCTCGTCTGCGGCGTTCTCGAGCGCGAGGACACGCGCGCACGCCAGTCGGGTCCCCTCCGTGGGCAAGCGGACACTCCATGCCTCCAGGCGGCGGTCCGACTTCCACTTCGACACCCACCACTTCGTGCAGCGTCTGGAGAGAGAGGGTCTGAACCGGGCGCAGGCGGAGGGCATTATGACCGCGATGGCCGAGGTCATCGACGAGAGCATACGGAATATGGCGAGCAATATGGTCACGAAGGCAGACCAAGAGAAGGTACGCCCCCCACGCGCCCTCCCCGTCAGACACATCGCGTTCATCTATGTAGCATCACTATACGCAACAAGTCGACTTCGCGCAGCTCAAGTCGGAACTCCAGCTGATGGAGAAGAACGACCTTGCGATGCTCAAGGCGGAGAACGACCGGCTTATGACGGACCTCGAGAAGCTGAAGCAGAGGCTGCGAGAAGAGATCACTCGGACGCAGGCGGGCGTACGACTAGACCTCAACCTCGAGAAAGGTCGGATGCGGGAACAGAGTAGCGGGCAGGAGCTCAAGATCAAGGAAGTCGACACCAAGATAGAGCAGGAGATAGCTGCTCTACGAACATCTATCCAATCGTCCAAGGTATGGCACAGCTCACTCTATCACCCCTCTTCCCAAGCTCATTAAGCATGTAGGCTACAACTTTGCAATACCTCGTTGGTTTCGGTGGGTGTCCACATATTTGGTAAATTTCTTCCTTGCTGACTCCGTTACAGTCACCGGTTGCTCCGCGCTACTCATGGCGTATCTACGCTTCCGTGTATGAGGGCACGCTTCTGTACCCTACGCGGCGTTTTTGGTAGGAGCGGTGGGAAGAGCGTGCGGGAACGTGCTGTACGGGTCCCATGGTGGCGGTGGCAGTGATTGACAAGTTAATGAATCCATGGCGAGATACTCTGCGGGCGGCCGCTAATAGGTATATGGTACGTATCGATGCTCCGCAGATATGTAGATGCTAATGCGATTTTGGTTCCAGGCAACATCTATAACCAACATCCTTAAGTGTGGAATGTACCAACAGCTTCAGTCATCCAACGGGGGAAGCTTGTCGGAGTCAATCCTTTCTCCTAGAGCGACGCGCTTGAAAAGATCGTACGCTCGTTGTAGGTCGTCGTTTACGACAACCAGATCGTGCGCGCCCTCCTTCGCGTAGTCAATTTCCTTGAGTGCGGTAGCGAGGCGTTTTGCTACAGAAGCTTCGGTTTCGGTGCCGCGACCTTGGAGACGGGTCCGAAGGCTCGTCAGAGACGGCGGGGAGACGAACAGATAAACAGGATCGAGGTTTGTTTTCTTGATTTGCCGGACACCCTATGCGGAGAAGGACAAGCGATCAAAAACGGGATGCGATGTCAGTGCAAGCGTCCACGCACCTGAGCCTCGATGTCAAGAATGCAGCGGCGGCCTGCGCCGGAGACCTCGCGTACGGTCATGAAGGACGTGCCGTAGAAGTTGCCGGAGAACTGTGCGTGCTCAATGAACGCGCCCTCATCGATGAGTCTAAGAAACTCCTCGCGCGAGACAAAGTAGTAGTGCTTGCCGTGCACTTCGCCGGGGCGGGGCAGGCGGGTGGTGTCTGACAGGGCCGGGTCAATCGCATGTGGTGGTTGAAAGCCAGAGGTGCTCACGAGACACACTGAACCCGAACTTGTCTGGGAATTCGGCGAATAGACGTGTTAAGAGGGTGCTTTTGCCCACGCCAGAGGGTCCGGACATGACGAGCGGCCGGAGGAAGTCTGGAAGTGGAGACATTCTGGAGAGCGTGCGGTGGTGACAAAGGAGCGGCCTCAGCGGGCTGAAGAGCAAAGCACCCAGATTTGCTGGAGCGCAGGGGTGAGCTGGACGAGTGTGAAGGAGGACAACAAGGCAACGGGCCTTGCTGCAGAATAAAGCACTTTCCTGATCCAGGAAATAGCGAACGTATCAATTAGGTAATCTTCAAGCGCCGCTGATCATGACCTCGCTCCGGCGCGTTGCTAGCGCTGTCACGCCCGTCACAGGCACCGATTCGCTCTGCGGTGTCACGGTCCTCTTGCCGCGAGCAACTCCTTTGCTTGTCTCCGCCCACCGTTCCTTTTCCTCAGCGTCCCCTTCCTTTACCTCCCAGCCTGGTCGGCCTCCCCGCTCCCCTCCATTTCCCTGTCTCATCTTGTTGCACGAGCTTTTACGACAATCATGGGCGCCGTCTGCTGTCGACCAACGGTGTGTTCACCCGAGCCCAGCACTCTTCTACCTGTGGCTAATATGCGCACCTTCGTGAGCAGCCGATAGACTTCGATGGGGACGTCAACCTTTTCCACTTCCTCCTCCTACGCTGCGTAGGCAAGGGTGCATTTGGCAAGGTCTGAATCTGCTCGCTCGCCGTGCGGGACCCTCGCTTAACTCGATCTTCCCGCATTTGCAGGTCCGCGTCGTTCAACACAAGCAGACGCGTGATCTGTACGCACTCAAGTACATCAATAAAGCCAAATGTGTAAGGATGAAAGCGGTGGCGAATATCATCCAGGAGCGCAGGTTGCTTGAGGAGGTGCGCTTGTGCGGTCTTATCCTGCCCGCTTCGTGACTGACACCTCTGTCAGATTGACCACCCCTTCGTTGTGAACTTGCGGTATGCATTCCAGGACGATGAGAACTGTTTCTTCGTGCTGGATCTCATGTTGGGCGGCGATCTTCGATGTACGTATATCGCAACTGGGCTACTTGCATTCGTGGTACTCAAATGCGCTGCAGTCCATCTGGAACGGCTAGGGTCTTTGACTGAAGAGACGGTACGCTTCTACATGGCGGAACTGTCGTCTGCATTGGCTTTCCTCCATGAAAAGCGGATTATCCATAGGTATGTGCGACGGCTCCTGTCGGCGTCGCTTTCTCACGGTAGCCTCGCATTGGCAGAGATATCAAGCCGGACAACATCCTCCTGGACGAGCGCGGACACGCGCATCTTACGGACTTCAACATTGCTGTACACTACTCGGAACGGCGGTTGCTGCACGGTGTAGCAGGCTCGATGGCCTACATGGCACCGGAGATTCTGGCGAAACGGGGATACACATACACTGTGGACTGGTGGTCACTGGGTGTTTGTGCCTACGAGCTTATTTTTGGACGGCGTCCATTCCGTGGGAAGACGAACAGCGACCTGACGCACAGTATAGCTAAGGACCACCTCCGCTTCCCCGAAGACGCAGAGTCAAAGTGCAGCAGGGCAGGCCTGCAGGCCTTGAAGGGAGTAAGTGCTATGCCCCGTTATCGCCCCCAGTGCCATGGGCGAGCGCTCGAGTCGGCCTCGCGTCTTTGACACTGTGACCTGATTGTGGCGCCCGCCCATGGATTTTGATGTCTTGCATTTGTCTGCCGTCGAGCAACGCTGATGTCCCTGTGTAGTTCCTCGACCGCGACGCACAGCGACGACTGGGATGCAAGCCCGATGGCGAGGGCTTTGCGGATCTGCGTGCGCATCCTTGGTTTCAGAACATCAACTGGGACACACTGGGCACCAAGGAGCAGACGGCGCCATTCATTCCAGACGTGCGTACCATCCATGGCTTGCGGGGTATCAATCGGGTCCATATCACTGACGTCTTTCCTGATTATGCATGCTGTTACGTGTGCCAACAGTCCAAGAAAGCCAACTTTGATGCGTCACATGAGCTTGAAGAGCTGCTGCTCGAGGACAATCCACTCAAGGCTCGCCAGCGTAAGGTGCAGGATATCAACAACCTGAGTGCTGAGATGAGGCAGATGGAGGAACAGTAAGTGGCTATGGTGCGACAATGAAATCAGCTTCTCAACTGATGATTGCTCGGCAGGTTCACGTCATACGACTTCAAGAAGATGCAGCGCCGTTCGTATTACCCTCAAAACCAGCAGATCGTGTCGACCATTACACAGGGATCGTCCTCGATGGTTCCCTCGTCGCGACCGGTGACCCCAAATACGATTGCAGGGGAAGGCGACCTCGTACGCCCGGACAGCGTCAACGGCTCTGCGTACGGCCACAAGCCACCACACATGCACGATACGGATGACATCATGACCGAGTCCGGAGCTGTGCCCATGAACGACATGACGAGCGAAAAGGGACTTGCCTGCTAGCGGGACGAATTCATCACGTCCCCGTTTCATACTTCTCCTGGAACTTCTTCCGCCTACTGGTTATGCGCTCCGTCTTCTTCATTCAGCCTTGGTTGACACATATTCCTATCCCTATTTCTGCCCTTAATTATGTGCCCGTGCCTCGACGGACACCCCCACCACCGGTCTACCTGTCCCATCGCAATGACGACTCCCTTGTAGTGCATTCACCAGAGTACGTCTGCCGTCGGCCCCACACTCCCTCAAGTGGCAGCTGGTCCTCCCTGGGTTCACGCGCTTAGGCATCCCTCCTCGATGTTGTCGTCGACTGATACCCCCTTACGCCGGACCACGCCGACCAGCCGCTGTTCCCTCGCTTCACGGGCCTGCATCTTCGTGTCCTGCATTTAGCTTAGATATATCGGTACATTTGGTAATTCGTGTGTCCGCCGTCCCGCGCCCGCCCTCGCCTCTACGATTGCGTCGGGCCTCCCCCATGTATTCTGCTCTGCATCTCAACCACTACCCCTTTCTTTGTTTGTCATGTCTCCTCTCTTTGTCTCGCTGCTTCGTAATTGCCATAGGGTGGATCGGATACGCAATATGTTAAGTCTGTCACACTTCTGCAATACCAATCATATTTGCCGGTCTTTGTGGGATTCCCACGGGCTGCAAGAGGATGCCGGTGTGCGGGATTGATCCGCCGCGGCGGGATGCTCAGGTCCGATCATCAAAGAAAGAGCGAGGCGCCCAATAGTGCAAATCAGCAGAAGCAGCTCATCCTCCTCCCTCGTCTCGCCATGTCGCCCCCGCCCGTCGACGACGCAACCCACGGTTCCATCCTCTCCGACAGCCTCCGCCGCCTCCAGCTCAGGGAGCAGGTCCCGTCTTCGCTCGTCGAGCCCTCTCGCCACGGCACCGCGCACGCCGACAACGGCGTGCAGGACGAGCAGGGCGTCGACGAAAGTGGGCCCTCATCGCCGAGCCACCTGCCGCGCAGTGCACACGGGCATGTCTACGAGGGGTATGGCTTTCGTCTGACGTCGGGGGCTGCGTCTCCCCTGCATCCACCCCCGCAGGGCACCGCGACCCCGCTGCCGGACCCCAACGGCCTCGGCTGGCCAGGTGAGCGACTGAACTCCTCCTATCGTCTTCCAGTCTCACAGCGAGGCACAGCAAAGTCGACGGTCGCGCGTCTGAACGCTACACCCGAGGAGCGGGCGGCGAGAGAGGAGAAGCTTGCGGGCGCCGTGCGCACGCTGCTCGAGTGCATCGGCGAGGACCCAGACAGGGAGGGACTCGTCCGCACGCCTATGCGGTACGCCCAGGCGCTGATGTTCCTCACCAAGGGCTACGAAGAACGCCTCACGGGTGCGCCTCTCTCCCCTTGTGCCCCTTCCCTTACTCAATTCGTGCAGACATCATAAACGATGCCGTGTTCGCGGAAGACCACGATGAGATGGTAATCGTGAAGGACATCGACATCGCGAGTCTGTGCGAGCACCACCTCGTGCCCTTCACGGGCAAGGTCGCGATCGCGTACATCCCGAACAAGCTCGTGCTCGGCATCTCGAAGCTCGCGCGCATCGCGGAGACGTTCAGCCGCCGCCTGCAGGTCCAGGAGCGTCTCACGAAGCAGATCGCCATTGCTGTCCAGGAGGCGATCAAGCCCAGAGGCGTCGCGGTCGTCATGGAGGCTACGTGCGTGTCAGCCTCTCGCGCTCTGTGTGCGTGCTGACGGGGTGCGTTTGCAGACATTTGTGCATGACCATGCGCGGCGTGCAAAAGCCTGGCTCGTCGACGGTCACCTCCTGCATGCTCGGCTGCTTCCGCACACAACAAAAGACACGCGAAGAGTTCCTCACGCTCATCCGCCGTTAGAACATCCTCGCCCTCGTCCCACTCGCACTCCACTCTTCGCGTCGTGCAGCGGTCTCCGGCGCGCGTAAGGTCACGCCCGACGTCTAATTATTGTACCTGCTCCAACTTGCATCTCGCGAAGCCTCCTGCCTTCGCTGTACCGATTCAACTCAATCACTCTACGGTCTCAACACACACTGCTCGGCTTCTCAACAAACAACCTGTATCCATTCAACACTGGACCCTCATCCTAGGACCTTTTGCATCGTCACGAATCACTTACTCTACACCGTGAAGAGAAAGAGAAAATGCTTTTTGTGTATCCTATGTTACAATGCTGCGGCTGTATACTAAACAGCCTAGTCTATCTCTGGAAAGCCAACAAAGCTGCGCACACAGTATACACGTGTTATATACGTGTTAATTACAGCACCTACGCATTCTTCGAGTCTCTTGTCTACTCGCAGGCCTATGAGGTGTAATCCAAGAGTATTTTTCATGTTGATCTGTTTGATTCATGAATGTGTGAACGCGTTAGACTAGACGAGCCCGGCCTCGAGCGCGAGGCTGTAGAAGGACGACTCCTTTCTCGCGAGCAGCGCCTTGGGGGTGTCGTACTCGACGACCTGCGGGTGTGCGAGTTAGCAGTGCGCGCGGGGTCAGGGGGGAGGGCGAACGCACCTTCCCGGCGTCGAGGACGAGGACGCGGTCGGACTCGAGGATCGTGTTGAGCCGATGTCTGTGCGACGGCGGTGTCAGACTGAGAGTAAGATGCATGTGGTATGGAGGGAACGTACGCGATCGTCAGCATCGTGACGTCTTTGAACTGGGGGCCACGGATGATCTCTTGGATCGCGCGGTCCGTATCGAGGTCGACCGCAGATGTGGCTGCAGCGAATACCATCAGCCTAGTCTAGATCGTTCACCCACAACACGTACCTTCATCGAGTACGAGGATCTTCGACTGCAGAAATAGGCTACAGTGAGCAAGGCCGCGTCGCGCGCGCAGAGGGCACACCGGCACACACCTTCCGCAACAACGCTCGCGCAAAGCACAGCAGCTGCCTCTGTCCCGCAGACATCGACGAGCCACCCTCGCGCACAGCAGCGTCTAGCCCGCCTGGGAGATCCTCCACAAACTGCCGCAGGTGCGTCTGCCCGCCGCCGCGTTGTCAGTTCTCGGTCCCTCGGCGCAGGCGGGTGCACGTACCTGCTCTAGTGCGACCCAGATGTCTGCGTCCTGCGATACGCCCGTGGGGTCGATGTTCTCGCGGATCGTGCCCTCGAAGAGGTCGGGGCTCTGCGGGACGATCGAAATGCCCGAGCGCACTGGGAAGCAGCGGTCAGACGTCGCGCTGGTGCGCCGGTGGGCGAGCATGCATTACTCACAGACATGCAGGCCGACCTTCGTGATGTCGAGTCCGTCGATATAAATCGTGCCCGAGGCCGGCTCGATGATGCGGAATAAGGACAGCAGAAGCTGGGACGATAATGAGCAAGTGGCTGGGAGGGCGGGTGGGTCAACGCTCACCGATGACTTCCCAGATCCTGTTCGTCCGACAACACCAATCTTCTCCTTCGCATTCTGTCGTAGACCCGCGTTAGATGCAACAGTCAGCTGGACTACTGGCATACGTACAATCTTGATGTTCAGGTTTTTGAGGACCAGATCGAGCTCAGGACGGTAACGTGTACAATAGTCACTAACAACGATATTAAATGACAGTCAGGGCAGTGAATCATGCTCAACATACCGGAACTCGACTGCTCCCTCTGACGGCCAGCCCTCCGGGTCGATACCGGGAAGCTCAGCAGGAGCCTCAGGCTGGAGCTTGACGTAGTGCAGAATACGCTCGACGCTGACGATATTCTGCTCGACCTCGCTCATTGACCGGACGACCCAGTTCTACACCGTCCATCAGCTACTGGGGCGATAAGTGTAGCATAAGATGCACTCACCAGCGAGCTCGTCGTGTTCAGCGCGTATGACAGCACGAATCCGACTAGACCAGCATCAACGCCCGTCGTCACAAGAGCACCGATCGCCAACGACGCGGCGAGGAAAATGATCGTCGCGCCGACGAACTCGAGGCGGACGGCGAGCCAGCGGTTCACGGAGATGCTAGGCAGGTAGCAGATCTGATTGCGGTCGACGCGTCGCTCGTTTTGCGTGATGAAGACGGACTGCTGCGAAAAGGCGCGGATCGTGGATAGTCCATTGAGTGACTCGGAGAACCAGGCGAAGATGGGCGAGCGCGAGACGGCGTCGAGGCGTTTGAGTTCGCGAGAGGTGGAGAGGTAGTAGCTGAAAAGAAGTGTCAGTATGCGGAATGTGCGAGGGTATGGACGGATTACATCATGACTCGAAGGTAGAACCATGCAAGAGGAGGAACAGCAACCAACTGCAGGGGGTTTAAATTTAGGAGTCGAATGGCCAGCAGGTCATAAAACTCACGAAAAACGGGAAGCTGTAGCCGATTACCAAGACGATCATCAGTGTAACGAAAAGTGTCCGAACGACGTTTTGGATAACCTGTGGACGTATGAGCAATGGGAGCAATTTACACGACAAGGTCCACATACTCGAGCGAGGATCTGATCTACGACGTAGGTATCGCGTGAAAACAGATTCAAGATTCTGCATGACATGGATTAGTTTACTACCACGTGATATACGATTATTCAACCTACCGCCCAGTAGGAGTTTGTTCGAAGAATGACATCGGCGCCCGCATGACCGCGTAAAGCATCTGTGTAGGGAATTAGGAATTCGTCCGGGCTGGGGAAAGAAAATACGCACCGAATCATGCAGCCTCCTCGCACTCCTGATCGAACAGAACACCCAGATCAAAATCGCCGCCGCCGCGCCCAGCAACGTCGACGCCAACGAGAACAAGCCGTAACCGAGCAAGTACCTGCCCACGCCCCTGTTCGACCCTGCCTCGCGATTGTGTTCGCCCCACGCGCGGAGGGTGTTGTTTGCCGCGACGGACACGATCTGGCTGAGCACGGTCGCGCCGACGAACAGCGCGAAGCCGATCTTGCTCGCCGCCTCGACATACTGCAGGTACACATCGCGCTTCACGCGGCCCTGCTCACTGTGCTCCTTCGACGGGCCGTCTTGCGCGGCCGTGCCCGCGCGCGCAGGCGGCGGCGCGACGAGCACGGCCTTCGTGAAGCTCCCCTTGCGCTGCAGCTTCTCGTTCACGTCCTCGAGGTTCACCGCCAGTTCCTGAGTGTCGACGGCGGTGCCGGATGAGGGCGTCGAGCTGTCGCCCTGGAGGAAGGGTGTAGCAACGCCAGACGAGCCGAGGGAGCCGTGGCCCTTGCTGAAGACGTAGTCAGCAAGCAGAGCGACACGAAGCATTAAGAGACACCAACATCAACTTGTACAACTCGCTTTCGGAGTTAGTCGTGAGCTCGTCGAAAGTGCCCGTCTCGAGAATGATACCACGACGCAGGTAGAGAAGCTTGTCAAAGTGCTTCAAAAACGCGATGCTATTCGTGACGACGATCCTGGCTTTGCCTGCAAGCAGTCCATAGGGGCCAATAACTTGGTCTGCACCGCCCATGAGTATCTACAGATGAGATTCTCTGCGATCACCGGATACGCACCAAAGACGTGACGTGCGACGTGCGAATCGACAGCGGCGAGGACATCGTCAAGAATGATCCTAAACGCTAGTCAGAGATACGCTCGACGGAACCATACCTAGCACTCACAGGTCCGCACGCGCATACACAGCCCTCGCCAGAGAGATGCGAGCTCGCTGACCACCACTGAGCTGCAGTGGGGTCAGCCATGGTGCTGTGAACCATTCCGGAAAGAAAAACATACAGTGATACCTTTCTCGCCAACCTCTGTCATGTCTCCTTGTGGCATCAGCGCAAGGTCCGGTCGAAGTGCACACGCTACATTGCCATGTCAGTCGTTCTCCATCACGGACTCGAACATTGGACACACCATCCAAAACGAGGTTATAGAACACCTCATCGTACTCGTACGAGAACACGATGTTGTCCCGTATCGTCGCACTCATGATCCTGAACGCTCATAAGCTCTCGCAATAACACGACGCAAACAGATCCAACCATACCAAGGGTTCTGCGGCGCATACGACACACACCCCGAGAGCTTCACCGTGCCCTCAAGCCGCCGCATCTCACCCACGATCGCCGACAGCAGACTGGTCTGCACACAAACATATCGTCAGCGATCCATGCAGATCACCAGCGCAAAAGAAAACGCGCCTTCCCGGCGCCTACACGCCCGAGCACGCCGACGAGCTCGCCCTTGCGCACGCGCAGGTCGACATCCTCGAGCGTGGGGCTCACCGCGTCGCGGCTCCACGCGAATGCGCCGCCCGCGATACACAGCACCTCGTCTCCCGCCGCGAGGCGCGCATGTGCCAGCGCGACCTCGCGCGCGTCCACCTGCAGCTCATCCGCGGCGAAGAAGGCAGAGAGGCGGTTGGTCGAGACGAGCGCCTCGATGATGTTCGAGGTCACCTGGCTGAACTAGCGGCGGAAGTCAGTACGGGGAGAGGCGAGAAGAATACGTCGGGGCGCACCATGGCGAGAGGGAACTGCAAGAGCATGAAGAGCGAGATGGAGGGGAAGATCTTGTCGGAGGTAAGGGGTACGTCGGAGGTGAGCGCCGCAACGGCGAAAGAACTAAACGCGACTAGCACTGAACGGAGGCTTTGTTAGCATGCTGTGACTCCGCAGAACATCACAAACGCACGCGGGATGCCTGTCCAGAGAGCCGTGCTGAGAGACTACGTTCTGCATCAGCTCGCGCTCCAAGGGAGAGGCAATGAGCACGTACAGTTGCAATACCAATCTTCTTGAGCATCCTCAGCTCCAGGTCATTCCTCACAAACAGGATCTTCTTGATAAAAGCGTTCTCCCACGCATACAGCTTAATACTACCCAGACCGTCAGTCCTGGTTATTCACTGAAGAAAAAACTGCACGCGCCTCCTTATGTTCGCCAAAAGCTCGCTCATGAGCCTTGTCCGCTGGTCACGGTTCTTCATCTGCTTCTCTTGCATCTTCTTGAGCTTGCGCGCGATGAATGTGTTGAGCGGGATCGAAACCACCATGATCGCGACACCAACGAACGCCGGCCAGCCGAGGATGTTATACAGCGACACGAACGCGAGAGTGATCTCCAACCACGCCTTACCTTCAGCCTTTGCATTCTCACCGGAAGGGAGGGAGGCGCACCTGGAAGGGCCCAGAGATGGTGATGAGGCCGTAGGTGCAAAAGTCCTGAAGGCGCATGGCGTCGACGGACATGAGGTTGACGATGTCGCCCGACGCGCTGCTGCGCCCGTCGTTGGAGAGCACGAGCGCCTTCTGGTAGATCACGCTCACGAGGCCCGCGCGCACGCGCATGCCAGTCTCGAAGCATGTCTGGAAGTACTGCAGCGCTTGTCAGCGTCCGCCGCGGTGCGGGGAGGGGAGCAGACGTACCTGGTGTAGGATGATGGTCTGTGCAATCGCAGCCACGAACATGGCGAGCGCAATGGCGAAGCCCTCGGTTGAAGAAGGCGCACCGCGCTGCGCGACGCCGTCTGGCCGCGCGGTCTGGTAGTTTGAGATGTACGCGAGGAGCCAGCGGAGGAGCTGTGGCTGGAGAAACGCAAGGCAGTCCTGGAGGAGCTTGAGGAAGGCGGCAAACGCGTACGGCCCGCCATAGGAAGCAGCCAAGGCTACTGCCAGGTTTTTGCTAGTGCGCGTGAGCAGCGCCAGACGGCGGAAAAAAGACGGCACGTACTGTTTCTTCATCGACTCTCGCAGCCCATTGCCGAGGTTGGCAGACTCGTCCTTTGGCACAAGCGACGGCAGGTCGTCCTCAGTGATGAACGTCTTTGCGCCTTTCTTCATGAGGTCTGACATCCACGAAAAGGTCCAGATGCTGAATATGTTTGCCGTCAGAAGTGGGCTCTCGACGTGACCGTTGCGATAAGTCTCTGGGCAGTCCTCTGCCGCGAACTCTGAGCCGAGGCACTCGAGAACGAGCGCGAGAAGTCCGCATCCTGCTACCGCCGCTTTGAGGACGAGGACCAGATGCAAGGCAGCAGGGTTACTTGTCCATTCCGTGCGCGCCCACACAAGAAGGCTGGAAGCGTAAGCGGGCCAGAAGAGCAGGAGGAGGCTAGAGGACGTGCGGGTACGGTAGTGGTTGCAGTGGGTGAGAATGGGCGCCAGCAGCAGGGCGAAGACTTCAAGGATGTAGCTTTGTATTAAAGCCACGGGCCTGTGGGTCGCGATCACCAGTACAAGGTTTGAGATGCTGGCTCCTAGGGCTAAAGCAAGCAGACTCTATAGAACAAACACACGACATGAGATCATCACTGGAACGTGCCAATCAATCTGGACACACCAATTTGACCCATAAGATCACCCGGCTCCTTTTGCATCTCGAGTAGCTCTTGAAGGATCGTAGGGCAACGCATCTGAAGACGGCGAGGACGGAGAACAGAACAAGGACAGACGAGAGCAGGACACCTTCTTCAAAGCAGGGCGTGAGGTCGAATTGGCGAAGACGTGATACGGGACCCCAGCCCTCGGGGTCGTTGCAGGACGGAGATGCTTGCATGGTCGTGGGACGGGAGCACGACGAGGGCGAGCGGGATGGCGCAAGCGACGGCACTGAGAATATATATGCGCGTCGATGACTAATGCGACTCGCGCGCCACGCCTCGGTCACTGGCCTCAAGCGCGGCTATTCCGGTGGTGCCGTCTCGTCGACCACCGTGCATTCTATACATTTGTCTCGGTCATGCCTCCTCTAGCATATAATCTTCTTGATGTGCGTATAGTGAGGCTTTTGTACCCACTCACCTTGTTTGGTAGGTTCATATGATGCGTGCGGACAGGTGCTGCAGCCTGCAGCGTGGGCTGTGGTAGACGGCCCTGCAGACGGCGCGAGAGAGCTCAGAGATGTGACTGGGCGCACGAGAATAGTCGCGCGAGGCTGAGCGGCGAGGCGCGTCGTTGTCGAAGGGAGCGCTAAACGCGGTAGAGAGTGAGCGAGAGGTGCGTAGTTCTTCGCGGTACGCAGGCTCTAGCTCATATGCGATGCCGACAGTGCAGCTGCGCCTTTCCACAATGGGACTACCGTAACGAGCGGGGAGCCTTGCCCCGAGGGCGTGCATCCGAGACTTCCTCTGCTCGACAGAAGGAGGCAGTGGTGGTGAAGAAGGTGAGCATCGAGCTCTGAACGTCATTTACAATTTTGAACAAATTCTTACGTCGTACCAATATAA
>KN840543.1:10225-93287 GCA_000832265.1 Phlebiopsis gigantea 11061_1 CR5-6
TTCAGGGAGCCTTGAAGAGAGGTTGACTGGGAGAGTTGCCTGTCACAATGCAATCTAAGATGTCACACCCCCTTAGGCCGTTGCTACCATACACTCGCCGACAGTACTTCAAGCTTCAAGCGTCTCCCTCTCTCTCGGACTCCTTATAACAACTCCTTCGTACGCGGAACTTACGATGTAAGCACTCGTATCGTGTTATACGTATCAAGGCTTTGGTTAACCTAGTTTTTGTTGCCCAAATTATCTTGCAGTCCGCTCGACCAGGACATGACCGTCTGCGAGCTCTCCAATACCGCGTCCACATGCAATAACAGCTTTTCTGTACCGCTACTACAACACAATCTTGCTGGAAGCGTTGGAAGCGTTGGAATATCTCATAATGATGCGACCCCTCCAGTGCCGTGCTCAACACTGTTCCCGTCGTCTGCTGGTCACACTCCGCCGTCCACTCTCCCCCGAACGTCTACGCCGCCTACCTGTATGACAGAGGAAGACCTCGTTGAATGCGCTCGCGAATACGCGGCATTCAACGTAAAGCCCGCATCAGGAGAATGGGGCGTATCAAGTGTGCCTACTACTCGCGCACTCGGAATCATCTTAGGCTCAGTGCTCTCGCTACCTGCTGCTGTTAAGAGCGATACATCTACGCCGCACTCAGCGCAGGATTCTTCTCGCACTTCCTCAGCTTTCTGTCCGGATATCTACCGTAGAGCGAAAGGACAGCCGTACGCTCTCAACACGCAAGACGCTCAAACCCAGTTTACGCGCGAACTCGATGGGCTGCTTCGTCAAGTCCAACTAGAACAACGTCGCCTCAAAGCAGATTTCACATCTTCAGTGTCGAGATCTCACTCTCAGGAGTCTTCAAGCTCTTCTCGCTTTTCTCTGTCGACCTCAAGCTCTGTATATGCTGCTGACATTTCTCTCGGTCATTCCACTGCTTGCTCCTCAGCCTCTTCTTTCTCTGCATCTACTCATCTCTCGCGCTCACATTCTTCTACTCCCTCTGCTGTCTCTGGAGATAACTTTGCTTCTCATAGCGACCACTCTGACGACTCTCCCAAAGGCCTCGAATTTGCTAACACACCTATGGCTGCACGCTTCGTCTACGGCTCCATCAGCGACGAAACGGATGGCGCAGAAATCGATCTCGCTGAAGCCGAACCTGGCAATGGTGAACAGCAAACTCAGCTTGGGTCCGAGGATGTCGTGGAAGATCTTGTCCGGCCCAGCACCCCGTCTTCGGCACATAACCTCGCGACTCCTGGGGCGCCCAAGAAAAACCGGTCACATTTCTACTTGACAAACGTCAACGCGGCCTCCTCTCGTAAACGACCAAGGGTAATGTCAATAACAGATAGTCCTCAGCAGGACCGATCTCCTTCAGGTGGCTATATGCGTGCTCGACCATCATCATGCACGCCTGGCGAGGCTCAGACTCCACCAGATTCGACGGTTTCCCCCAAGGCAAGGATAACGGGCTCAGATGTTAGCCCGAAGAGAGCACGACTTTCCTATGATGTCTCGCGTTCAAATTCATCCGGCCATACTCAAGTCAAATTGCTCGCCAGAGAACCTGCAAGCTTCCGCCGCGCGGCCTCTCTCCGTTCAGAGCCCTCGGCTAAACTGTTGTCAATTGCTGAACTCAAGAAAAAGCCCGCTGTCGCAGCTGTCATCTGCTCCAAGTCCGCATCCAACGCCTCACTTGAGGGTAATCCGGACTCGGGCGAGTATCCTCCTACTCAGCCAGTCACACCTGTTAGTCAGAGCCCCCACATACCCTCTTCTGCGTCTGGCTCCCCGTTCCCGATCCTCTCCCCATCGGCGCTCGGACCTATGCCTACGCGAAGACTCATGGACGCGGAGGTCGCTGAATCTCGAATTCGAATCCTCGTCCGGAAAGAGCTTGCTGCGAGAGTCTCGGACGGTTTACTCTCCGCTAGAGAAGACACTGGCGACATTTCTATCGACCCTTGTGCTACTGTAGATTCCGATCAGGAGATGTGGACTGCTCTTGGAGAAACGGTATCTAACGGTGAAATCAAGGCTTCAAAGGTTGGTATACGCCAGCAGCAGTCCGAGGACCAGCCCGCAACCCCCAGTCTGACTGAAGTTCCACTCACCCTGGGAATTGAAGAGGAATTTCGTGTGCGGGTCGTCGAATGGATATTGGACGTGAGTAGAACATAGCTGTACCTCGCCAGTCACTTACATTCATGTCGTCTACCAGGTCAAGCCTCCGAGCTTCCCGTCCAAGCCATCGAAGTGTGCCAACCTGCGTGCGCAGCTGACCGAGTCTCCGAACACGCGGTGGCATGCTGCTCACCTGCTCACTCGTTACTTCCTTCGTCTCGGCCCTTCGCCTCTCTCTTCGCCTATTCCCGAATCTTCATCTGACGAGAAAGGGCACCGCGTTTTGCACGGGCGGGAAGCCCTGACATGGGACGTCGCTGTGGGGTGTATATCTCTCGCTGTCAAGGTACATCCGTCAATGTCTTATCAGGGGTGTCGATTATCTGACCTTGGCGTTGTAGTTTCATCGCGACTTCCTTCATCCTCTGTACCCGGCCCTTGCAAGAGATTATCTCATTCTGGCACCTCACACAATGGAGTATGAGGATCTCGAGGTATGTGACTGGTACTTTCGTTGTTCTACTAGACTTCTTAACGTAGATAGTCTGCGCATCGGGATATTTTGACCGCCATGGACTACTGTATCGAAAGCTATACGCCCGGCGCATACATCGAAGAGCTTCTCGCCGCCCTGCCGTCTATACGCTCTTTCACAGATGAACGAGGTGACTGGGACTTCGCTCGCACAGAAGCGTGGGAGATCCTCTTCGATTCGCTTGTTGGTGCGTATGTTTCTTTCTAGTATGGAGCTTAGCTCAAAATACGTTAGATATTGCCTATTTGCACCACCACGTCCATGTGATCACCGGCTGTGCCCTTGTCATTGGCATTGTCGAGTCGATTGTGTACAGGAAGAAGACTGAAGCCGCGTTCAAGTCCAAGTACTCGTCAGGGGCAGCTTCAAAGCGACGCCGCGGCCTGAAATGTGAGTGCGAGAAATCGAGAGAAAAAGCGGTCAAGGCGGCGTTTTGTATCGAACAAGACATTCAGGACGTGCTGGGCGTGTCGGAGGTGAGCATACACATGTCATCTGCTGGTGGCCATCGGCTGAGTGTGTTAGACGTCCTGGGCGCGATGCATGACCTGGCTGAAAGCGATGGATGCGTAACCGGAGGCAGTAGATCAACGTCGTCTCGCCTTGACATCTGCTGGACATTGAGAATTCTACCTGTAAACTACATCGAAATGCTTGGCCAAGTTTGCCGTACTCATACGATCCGACCAATATTGACGTTGTCCAAGGCGAGACCAGTGATTGTGAGGGTTAGACGCCTGAAGGTACTGTAGGACAAGCACGTGAGCACTACCTGATCTAGATCACCTCCGCCAGAATTTTCGCTGCAGCAAGGCGGACGCACTCTCGCTCTATCTCGTTTCCCTACTCTTTCATCCTCCTGTCATGTCTCATATTGTAGACATCCCTGTTATACCATCAGCTTTACCTGCAGGCTGGACGCCTCCGGCGTCGTCTGGCAAGCCCATCTCGCGTACGTCTCGCATCTTCTCCGGAGGCTTCGAGGGACTCAATCGTACTTCCACTTCCTGGGATCTGCAGCCCTAGTCGAGCGTCGACTTATTCCTGCCGGTCCTGCGTATCTCGCGCACGTCAAGCGGGCTGTACATAACATCACATTCGAGGAGCACGACAAACACGCGGAGGAAGAGAGAAAACGCCTCGAGGCTCTCAACGGCGCGAGCACCAACGGCGACGATGATCTCGGTGTTGGTGATGAAGAAGAGCCTGAGGACTTGCTGAGTCTTGACCCGAAGGAGTGGAAGGTGCGTGCATATATACCAGCACGATCAGAGTCGTACTGATAATCATTTAGAAACAAGACCACTACGCGGTGCTCGGTCTGTCTCACCTACGATACAAGGCAAGCAATGAACAAATCAAGATTGCTCGTATGTGCAAAATCCTCGTCGGCGAAGGATCGAAACTAACCCACATATCCACTGCTAGACCGGAAAAAGGTGCTCAAGCACCACCCCGACAAGAAGGCCGGAGTTGCAGGAGACTCCAACGACGATGCCTTCTTCAAGTGTATACAAAAGGCTATGGAGGTGCTGAGCAACTCCGAGAAGCGCCGCCAGTTCGACTCCGTGGACCCACACTTTGACGAGCTCGAGCAAGACGTGCCCACCGAGAAACAGGTCAAAAACGCTAAGAACCCCGAGACGTTCTTTTTCGACACCTTTGTTCCCATCTTCGAACGTGAGGCACGCTTCAGCCGCAAGCAGCCCGTCCCGATGCTTGGCGCAGTCACCGACACGAAGGAGCAGGTCGAGGGCTTCTACGACTTCTGGTACAACTTTGACAGCTGGAGGAGCTTCGAGTACCTGGACAAGGAGGTCAACGAGGGCAGCGATAGCCGAGACGACAAGCGTTACACGGAGAAGAAGAACAAGACTGAGCGTGCTCGTCGTAAGAAGGACGACACGGCGCGCCTGCGTCAACTCGTCGATTTGACCCTCAGCGTGGACCCACGCATCAAGAGGATCAAGGAGGAGGAGAAGCAGGCTCGCGAGGCCAAGAAAAAGGGAAAGACGCAAAACGGAAACAGCGCGTTGGCAAAGCAGCAGGCCGAGGAAGAGAAGCAGAAAGCCGAGGAGGAGGCGAAGAAGAAGGAAGAGGAAGAAAAGGTTTGCACATTTGCTACTGGTGCCATTGCACTCTGCTAACGATCATCTTCCAGGTTGCTCGCGCAGAGGCCAAGAAGGCCAAAGCCGCCGCTGCCAACGCCGCGAAAAAGGCGAGACGACAGGCTCGCGATGGAGCCGCAGCTTGATCGTCTTGTTTACCGCGGTGCCCGTCGATCTCGGCTTTGCTCTTATTGTCACACGCTCACTCACCTTGTTGTACTCTCTTAGAAGTCGCTCTACATGTTGCACATGTTAGTACTAATGAACACTCATTGGATGTTTTTCCTGCGCATCCGTTCTCGGTGTGTTGCCTGAATGCACGCTTGTGAAGTGTTAGAGTGGGCGTCTACAGTCCAATCCATGCTGACATGGGGCTGACCGTCAACACGATCGACGGTTTATACTTTGTACAACTCGGTCTGTTTCACGCAAATCCAGCCGCAGGTCAGCCTCTGGTTGATAAATACGGCTCGTTCACGTTTCTCTCTTACCATCCTACCCCCACGATTCACCCGAATTCATCACCCCACTGCATCCAACGGACCATGCCCAGCCTCTTATCCCTCATTGTTTGGACGCTCTCCGCCTTCGTCATCTCTGCTTGGGGAACTCCAGCCGGAATCCCCCCTCCTGTACATGACCATACTGGCGTAGCCGTGAACATGCCCGTAAGTCACCACGTTCATTCGACGAATCCCAGCCGCTCATGAACGCCCTTCCAGCACTCGAAGCGCATGGTGTGCGAGTTCGATGTCCCTGGAGAATCCCCGACGCCGGCAGATGGAGCGTTTGGCGGCGTCCATCCGAATGGTCCATGCGATCGTTAGGCAAGAGTTGTGCAGCCGTCCTATTCTGGGTCTCTCTTCGTGTACAGACTGCTTGTAATGATCCATGCAAGGGGTTGAGAGTCACTCTGAATTCAGATAGGATCTTTGGCATTGCGAGTACTTGGCGTGAATTATTTGGTGTGAAGTCCATGACCTCCAGGTATCGGACCCCAACTGACCAACATGATACGTGCACCGCAAACAGGTCTAGCCTGCCAACTAGTTATAGGTGCCACTGTCTGCGACATACACATCTGCATGTCAGCTCAGGCTGCAGTGCGTACGATATGATAGTACGGCTACTGACCTACGGTGGACTTACTTCAGGTCAGCCGCGCTAGTACTTACCCATTATTGACTTGATTATCAGCTTATTACCTAACTTAGCTCCAGCTCCCATCAGTCGGCTGCTTGGCTTTACAGCCCGTGCACACCTCTTTTCATCGAGCTGGCATATATCAGGAAGAACGGGATGAGAGCTGCTTGAGCTATACTGGGCACGAAAAATATTTCTATGTCGATGTTGTGCACCTCTCGGAGTTTCAGCTGGTAAGCTTTGAATCATTATGCTCTACAATGGGCGCTAACACTCGTATCCCTATGAGAGCGAGCGCAAAACAAACTCACTCAATATTCACGACTTCACCGAGAAATTGTGCTCATTTTAGGCAGATAAAAAAACAACGAAGGGCAGCAGCAAAAGTAGTCCTTCGAGCCGGGATCGAACCAGCGACCTCAAGATGTCGAAGTATATCCGATTTGTATCCGATTACAGTCTCGCGCTCTTCCAACTGAGCTATCGAAGGCTTGACATACTTAAGCACAATATATCCTATGTGTACGACATAGTGGGAGCGGAAATTATACCTGTTTGATCTGTAGCAATCTTAACTACCCCTTCACCAAAACCATGGCGAGCACGTTTGTACATTCCCTCTGAAACTTCATGACATGGAACTTACCTTCTATACTGCAGAGCACCAAAGACATCGTGGGCCGACGAGATCGACGAGCTTGGTTAGTACACCATCTATTAAGTTTATCTCACATGTCACTCATCTGTCCCAGAGCAGCCCAAGGGCGAAGACTACACTGATGAAAACGGGATCCGGACAACCGTAGAGTACACCGTGAATGATGAGGGCAAGAAGGTCAAGGTACGTAAAGCGAGACCCTGCCATCTAGTATACCATCCAACTACGCACTTTGACGTAGATCACTCGGAAAATCAAACGCACTCTGAAGAAAGAGGTCGTCGACCACACCGTTGCTGAACGCAAGACCTGGTCAAAGTTTGGACAGGAGCGGGGTAACAAGCCAGGCCCAGACAGGGCAACGACGACGGTCGGAGAGAGCGTCGCTCTCAAATTGAGCGCAGGAAACAAGGTACGCCCATCATGCTGTGGACAGAGACATGAATTTACGCTCCATCCCTGGACATCAGAGCTCGGAGCCCGAGCCTTCGGCTGAGCAGACATTGAAGAGCAACCTCGCCCGTGCAGGTGCAGGCAAGGTTGTCTGCCGTCTTTGCAAGGGCGACCACTTTACCGCAAAATGTCCTTACAAGGACTCTCTTCCCGGCCTCGAAGGCACAGGTATGGCCCATCATATCGCATCATCGAGGAAGAACTCTCATCCATTCTTTAGATGCACCACTCGGAGGGGACGACGCTCCCGCGGCTGAGACTGCTGCGCCTACCGCAGGCGGCAAGTATGTCCCCCCTTCAATGCGTGGCGGTAGGGGCCCTGGAGAAGCGATGGGTCGACCTGGCGGATCGCGAGACGACATGCCCACGTTGCGCGTCACAAACATATCTGAGGACACAGAAGAGAACGACCTTCGCGAGCTGTTCAGCACGTTTGGCCGCATCGCACGTGTATACGTCGGACGCGACAGGGAGACCGGCATCGGCAAGGGTTTTGCGTTTGTCAGCTTCGAGGAAAAGTCCCACGCGCAAAAGGCAATGGAGAAGATGCACGGAAGGGGCTATGACAACCTCATTCTCAGCGTGCAGTGGTCACGTACGTAAAATCTATCATGGATTTTGCACAATACTGAACTCTCTTTGACAGAGCCGAGGGAGCAGCGGTAGATTACGGCTTGTACGATATGTGTATCCACTGCTTCGTCGGTTCCCGCTGGCAGACTTGTAACGTCGATCTCATTATCCATCGCGCTCCGCAACGTTTCGAGAAGCAATTTCCTTCCTGAGTCAGGTGCGTCGTGGACCTCAGTGATATGCAAGACAACTGCTTTGCATAAAACCAGGTTCATTCTATCATGACATAATTATACTCCTGCTCATTCACTACGAACAGTCGACGCTTCAGACAAGTGTTATGTTTCGTTATCGTCATCTCGACGGCTAAATAGTCCTTGCACTCTTCTAGCCGTCGCCAGACTCGTACTCGGTCAGGTCGCATGGGCCTTAGGAGCTCGCTCTATCTCGTAGGTCACAAGGAGACGATGCAGCTATCAGTTTGAATTTTGAGCTAACTTTTGTTTCGCGTCCGAATTGCGTCATATCCTGACTCATAACATCAGAGGATGAATGCGAGCGGCAAGTCCGCAATGCGAGTCATGCGCCTAGCCTTTAATACGGGTCTACTTTGACTCGACACATCCAGATGCCAGCAGGTACGCCAGCATCGACATGACTGCTGCGCTATTATGATGAGAGGTAAGCATCAAATCGCGTCTGACTCGCCTGCATTGCATTCTGGAGCTCAACGTTCCACGTTCAACGTTCAACATTCAACACTTGAAAGCTAGTATGTTCGATTTTTGGCAGCCACCATCATGATCCATCGAAAGTGCGGTACTACATCAGTACTCTACCATCTAGCCACGAGACACCATCTATGCTTAAACGGTAAACCATTTTCTTCATTAGCCCAGGTACTTATTCTGCCAGCATCAACTCGGCCTCGAACAGGTACTCAAACTGATCTTCGAAACTTCGACTTATGCTTGGTCATGGGACCGTCTGCTACTAGTAATATTACGTGGGTATAAAATACTTTTCAACTGATGTCACTCACCTTTTTCCTCAGCTTCGGTCCAATCGATTTCCCACTGAGTGTTGCGTGCACCGTTGACTCACAGATTGCACTTATGCTAGCGCATTATTAATGTGGCGCACGCAAACATGTGCAACTGAGCATCCATTTGAATAGTCAGTCGATGTTGTGGCACCAACGTTAACGTATCATTGATCTGACCCCTTGTCCATCCTCGGTTTGACGTCTTGTTTCATCACCTCTGTGATGCAGGTCCAGAAAATCAGGTTGAGCAAAATAGAGGCTATTTAAGCGAAGAATACCTCGTGCCAGTGTGCAACGTCTTGCTGGGCCACCTAGAACTATCAGGATGAGCGACACTTCCTCCAGCGCAAGTATAGCCGAACAAGCGTGAGTACTATACGGTTTCAAGATTGATGGAGCGACTGATACTTTACCCATTCAGCGCGATAGCAAATTACATTTTCTTTGCGACGACCAGTGAGCGTACAGGGTATCCGGTGCATCTAGGGTCAACTAATACTCAGGACCATAAAGCTCTCACATCATATGAGTATCTTATAACGATCAAGACAGAAGCGGAGATCATCTTCAAGAAGCGACTTTGGACAATGACGACTATCTTGCTCTTAGCCACCAGGTGGACATTTCTTTGCAGTAATCTTTTCGGATTGATTCCGCTCAACCCCTCGGTACGTCTTTTTGCATCAATAACCTGATTCCACTTTGACTGTAGGCTGTGTTACAGAGGTATGGTCAACAATTGATCGATATTGTCCGAAGCTTATCTTCTGGGCAACTCTGAGCAGCTGCACCGGCGGGATCGTCTTGGAACAAATCTGCTACCTACTCGGATTCCTCGAAATAGCCAGTACGTCGCCATCTTTAGTTTTTGCTCATTTCGCGTGGAGGAAATCACACAATCTAACGTGGAAACTTAGTATTCTCGTCCATGAGAGTATACGCTACCTCCGAACGTAATCTACCAATAACACTTTTCGTGTTTTTCCTCGAAATTACGCCCTTTGTAGAAGCTTTGGTGAGCCACACAAACCTAAACACCAATGTCTTGGGGGTATCATCTGCTAGTCGATGACTCACGGCCGGCTCGCACAGGTCACCAATGCTCAGGAAACTATAATATCTCTCAATTCGTGGCCGATTACCGGATGCACAGTGGCTGATCCAACAAATTGGCCCCTGGTAGACAAATTGTAGGCAGCGTTCTATCTCACCATTGCTCGAGAAGGTATGCTAACTGAGTAAACCCTAGCCGTGAGTGAAATTAAAGCTTAGTCAAGCAACAAGCTAGTTTTTTTTAATAATGCATCCGTATACTAGTACGACCTACATCGCAAGCATGCTTGATTTTGGGAGATTTAATAGTGCTCGTTATAACGTGGCAAAGGACGTATAGGAGTTGGCGCACTGCGCAACAACTAAACATGTCATCACCCGTCACACAGTGTCTGTTGAGAGATGGTGAGTTAAATAGGGCATCGAATGAACAGTTGTCAGTGCTAATCGTCGTTGCTCAGGAACGTGGTTTTTCGTGTAAGCACAGGTACCCAATTGTGATTGGCCAGATCATTCTCTGACCATTGTAACAGAGCTCTACTCGTGGGTCACATACTGCAAGCTACCCTTCCGAGTGAAAGCCTCTCTGTAGGTTCCGTTCAGTGTATAAGCTGAATTTCTAATGCTCCCCTGGTAGTCTATGCCGTTTGTCTCAGAGATAACCGCCACTCTGGTGAGATAGCACGAGTCCGTACTAGGAGGCGATGGTCACTGATCGACTTCCAATCCTTACCTAGCCACCACTTCTCATGAATCGTTTCATGATTAACCTTCGCTCCGCCGCGGAACCGGGCGATAGCTACGCTGCTACATCTAGTTTCCACCCCTCGCGAATCTCTATCCCGAACTTCCGTGCAGTCGCCAGCAGCAGATTCCTAGGGAACATCGGTGAAGATCTGGACGTCGGAGACGCAAGACCAGAATCCAACGAAGAGCGGGCACAGGACATGGAGCTCACCAGCAGTTTCGATGGAGAGGAGGGGCTTGGCACTCCGTCTTCAGCTATCTAGGTCTAGGTCTAATCGAGGCAGATGATGTACAAACGCACTAGTAGAGATAGAGGTCATCTAGCTGGACGTACAGTAACACACCAACTTGCTACTAGTTAGATGGAGCTCAGCACATTAATTATTGATTACATTGTTCATCAAAGCTGGGGTTGACTCTGAACGTTTTCAGTGCAAATAGCTCACACTTCTTGTGCATCTTCATATCGCCTATCTGAACACTCGTCCATCTCTCCATCCTGGCTAAAGCTGAGCTCTTGTGTGCCCCTAGTTTCAGTATCGTAGTAGATTATGTAATTAAACGCGTAGAATATATGAACATCCAGAACCTGACACATCGCAGGAATCATTGTCATCCATTACAAATCCTGCATGTTGAACTACCTTTACAACAATGGTGACGCCTCAACGAGAATCCTGGGAGTATGCGAAAATACTATGTTTATGCCGAGAGCGTCGCAGTAGCCGCCTCCAACGCCTGTTCGATATCGGCAACAAGGTCCTCGACCTCCTCGATGCCCACGGACAGCCGCACGAGGTTGTCGCCAATGCCGAGCAACGCCCGCTCAGCCTCGGGAATGCTGCCGTGCGTCATCTTCGCGGGGTGCTCCGCGAGACTTTCGACGCCGCCGAGCGACTCCGCGAGCGTGAACAGCCGCGCAGACGTGAGGAACTTGTCGGCCTGCTCCATGCCGCCGCGGATACGGAACGAGATCATGCCGCCGAATGGGAAGCCCTCGGCGTCGGGGTGCGCGGCAATGTACGCGTCGACGTACTTGCGCGCGTGCGGCGCGAGCGAGCGGTAGGCGAGGTCGTTGCGCGGGTGGGACGCGAGGCCGGGGTAGATAACCTCGGCGACGTGCGGAGAGGCCTTGAGGGCGCGCGCGATAGCGAGGGCGTTCGCGCCGTGGGCCTTCATGCGCAGATGCAACGTCTTCGCGCCGCGCTGAGCAAGCCAGCAGTCGTATGGGCTCGGTACAGCGCCAATGGCGTTCTGCAGGAAGCGCAGGGACTCGGTGAGCGCGGCGTGCTGCGGTGGCAGGATGAGCGCGCCCATGACGACGTCTGAGTGCCCGTTGACGTATTTCGTGAGGCTGTGCATGACGATGTCGGCACCCTGCAGGAGTGGGGAAGCGTAGAAAGGGGAAAGGAAGGTATTGTCGACGAGTACGAGGGGAGAGGAGGGATGCGAATGCGCCAGGCTGGTGATGCGCGATACGTCGATTAATCGCAAGGTAGGATTTGTAGGCGATTCAATCCAAATGAGCTGTGTAATGATCACTGAGCATCTGCTGCGAACATGCATGCATGGAAGTAGCGTACCTTTGTATTTGGTCGGATTGCAGCCAAGATGGTTTCGTCATCTGCGTTCTCCAGGTCCAAGAAAGTTGTCTCGAGACCTTGGTTCACCTTCGCGACTCTTGTCATGTAGCGGAAGGTACCGCCGTAAACGTCATTGACGCTGATTATGTGGGCATTCGGTCCCAGCGACTGCAGTACAGTTGCGGTGGTCGCGGATCCGGACGAGAAAGCGATACCAAACGCGCCCCCGGTCTCTATTGAAGCAAGAGTCTCTTCTAGTGCGTTTCGGTTCGGGTTTCCTGAGCGAGAATATTCAAAGCCCTAGAAAGAAATAGGTCAATCTCGTGAAACCGCAAGAAGCACAATCGAGTGTGGGGAGATAGAGTCCTGACCCCCAAAAGCAGTCGTACAGAGTTGTGTCAGAACCCAGAAGAATGAAGAATGGAGCCCGAGGTCTAGCATTTTTGGGGGCCTGCCTGTGTGAACGTTTTCGGATAAGGGGGGAAGTCGAATCCGGCGATAACAAGTTTAACGTTCATCGCGCAGCCTGCGTATGTTCGCGAATTATCGGTAGCAGCAGCTCCCTCAGGCAATCTGCGCTCACACGTTTTTCGGGATGACGAATAGTGACGGCAGGCTGACGCAGGTTCGCGGGAGTGTGTTCGGGCTTCGATGGGGGGGGGGGGAGGGGAGCGCGAGCGGAGACTTACCTTGTGGTTGCCAATACCGTCCTGCTTGTACGTCGTGCTCAGCGAGATCGCAGGGATCACTGCTCCCGTCTCTGCGTTGGGCTCAGAGCCAACGTGAATCGCGCGGGTGCCGAAGCCGTCGAGGTGTGGTTTTTTCACCCCGTTCGAGTGCCCGTTCGTCTCGTGGTGGATCACAGAGGGAGACATGGCGCAGAACGAGAGGTGGGAGCGTTACAAATGAGGGGGAGGTGGGGGGCGAGAGCAAAATGCAGAGCTACTTTGCAGGTGGAGGCTTTTATACACGTATGGCGGTAGCGTGATGGCGAGAGGTTGAGCATGGCTGACAAATGCGTGGCCACCCATGCTTGTAATTTCTGGATCCGATGCCGAGGCTTTCGCAAGGATGTCGTGTTCGACCCGATATTGCAATACGCCGTGAAACGTAGGTAAGCATGGAGATTGGAGAAGGTGCAGAGGAATGGCGCGCGGGCCGCTGACGGGTTGACGCCACCTCAGAACAGCACGTACAAAAGAAAAGATTGAATCTCAATGTTTCTTCGGAGATTTGGTTATCGGGCTCATACGTCGTAGACATGAAAAAGGAGTAAGTGCTTTGTGAGCACGATCTTTCCGGCAGTACTCGAGTATATTACTTTGACAGCTCCTTGGGTGACTTCGGGACAATTCTCGGGAATGGAGTACTCCTTACTTCTACACTCAATTCAATGCCGCTATGTACAGCATAATAAGCTAGCGAGAGCTTGATATGCGCTTAATTCTTATCTATTCTGAATTAATCTTCAAACTCACACGATGCAGCCCTTGAAGCTTGAAGTTACGTCGCGGCTCACCCCAGTTTGCTCAGAATGACCCTTCTTTTGGACAGGATCCCGGTAGTAGTTTGTGTGCAGGACTACGCTAGAAATGGTACTGGACAGCAAGGACCAATGGTCTCATCACAAAGCATGCTATTCTTCATGGTACATTGACTATTCTACAGTTGCACAGGTCGCCTGATGTTACACATTAATACAAGTTCGTTCCGCTGCCAGCCTTCTTGCCAGCCTTCTTGGCGGCAGCACGGGAGCGGGTGAGCTGCTTCTTCCAGCCAAAGCACTGGTTGCAGGCTGACGTGAAGGTCAGCGACGGCTCGATGCCAAACGAGCGCATGCACAACTCACTCGCGGAGGTGTGCTTCTTGCACTGGTATACGCCGTCCTTGTTCGGGGAGGCGAGGGGGGCCTCGATGCCTTCGCGATCGATGGGGTCGAACTGCCGCGCACGAGCTCAGCGACGGCGCCGCGAGCGGAATCCGCAATGAGAGAGACTCACGCCGAAGAACGCATCGTTCTCTTCCCTCCCGTCGAAGGAACAGTCCGCGCACTGAATAGGGTGCGTCAGTCATGCGGTAGCGCGACGATCGCAGCTGCGGGGTACTCACGACCTCCTTGAGATGCGACTGGCAGAAAAGGGCGTCGTTGATCTCTACAGAGGCTGCACTGACTTCCGTCATGACGGTGGGCGAGGCTCGAGGGTGTGCGCTAAGGGTACTGGGGGCTGGAGAGAGCGGGCTCGACTCCAAGGTATGTGGGTGGTTGGGGAAGCGTGGGTCGTGAGGTCGCAGAGGTTATATAGGGTCTGCGGGCAAGCCGAGATGGCTTCCCAAGTATGGGGTGGGGTGGGCCAGGCGGTTTCGACTGAATTGAACACCTGACGTTATGCGGAGGTGTACCGAGGACATATGACCCCTCGTCGCTCCCAGCACGTGAGTCCAAGGGCCAGGGCGCCAACTGCGGACGAGTACGGGCGAGTATCCATTCCAGCGAGCTCTAGACTGCTGAGTGCATAATCGTCCCCTTGGTGACCTAGTATACTCGAGGCAGGCATAGACAATTCGATTTGTGGTCCAAAGATAAAAGCACGCCGACGTGGAAGTGAAACCGTCTTATGACACGCACTCGGATGTAGCGGGTTTCGAAAGTCACGTAGACCTACGAGGTCACTATTCCCCTGCCGCCATGAAGCAGATAGTGGACCATCTGAATATGTTGCCGCTTCGCCATGGTTGTGACCGCTTTGTGTTCTTGACAGTGGCTTCAACGTTCCCGGTAGCCGCGCAACCCTTTGCGCGCCATTTGAATGTAGCGGTATTCGAGGTGTTGGCTGCACATAGGACAGTATAGCGAGTATGATGAAGGTCGATATACGCCTCTGCAATCTGCCTTGTGCTGCCTAGATGGCTAGTCACGCTGTACATGAGTCTTTTTTACCAGCTCCATTAAAAGCGCGACACTGACCAGGGCTTACAGAAATGTGGCTCATAGTTGTCTCTATTGGCTAACAGACTACTGACCGCCGCACGTCGGAGCACGAGTTAAGGAAATGGGTATGGAGACCCGTCATGTGCAGAGCCCATACTCGGCTTCAATGATAGTCAGATATGTGTATGTAGGATAGGAGTAAGCATCGCATGGACTGAAAGCAGCAAAGCCCGTCGCCCGTCTTCGTTGATTTTGAAGAAGCCCTGCATAATCTTTTTCGTCCAAATATCATGAGATTTGTAGGATGAGGGTGATCCGTGGCGATACCAGCTGCGCCTTGCCAGTGATTTGGGCAGGAATTAGACAGTGCAAACCTTCGCATACATCACTTCCAGGAACGACGCCGAGATGAGATAGAGGGCAGAGCGGGTAGTCATCGTGACTTTGTGAGGAGTGAGAGTCAAGAGGAGTCAAGTGGTCGAGCGACGGGTAAAACCGAGAGGTCGGGGCTACTTCTGATGCGCCATCAATATTATTGCATCAACCCCGCCCTTGCAGATGCCAAGCCACGATCGATGCACTGATGACTGAGTTCATCGCGTAACCTCCAGCATTATGATCTCCTCGGTTTATCGGTATACCGATAGTCAATTCGTGGATCATGTGAGCTAATTTCCCAGTACAGTGACAGCTGTGGACTCTACTTGGACTCAACAGGTATTCAGCGGTGTCTGCTGGGAAGCTGGGGCGACGGGGTGAATACTAATGCTGCTTCGGTATGTTCCGGTCAGATAGCACAAATTGACTCTCCGTGCCGGGTCGCTCTCATGTTCTCCGTGCATGCCTAAACTATCAACTTGTCAAATCAAATTTCCCTCAAAATCACGGCCTGAATTGTGATTGGAGCTGTGTACAAAGGTACCAATTATTTTGGCCAATTTTTGGAAGTGGTGCGCGTCCCCTGGCCCAGTACCGCTGGCCCGACTACTGGTCATCGTGGCGTTCGGGAGCTGATGCATTGATGATGCATCAACGCTCATCGGCTAAGGCCGAGCTTGCCGGCTACCTCCGAGGAGTACCAAAGAAGTTACTGTACCTTTTCGACCAAAGCGGATGGAAGCGCCCAAATCGATTTTTCCGACAACTCCCCAGAATCGCCACAAATCGAGATAAAATTATTGGCGGGGTCTCAGAAAATCGCTGTGACGCGTGACATCCGCTTTGGTNATTTTTCCGACAACTCCCCAAAATCGCCACAAATCGAGATAAAATTATTGGCGGGGTCTCAGAAAATCGCTGTGACGCGTGACATCCGCTTTGGTTGAAAAGGTACAGTATCCGGCGTACAAATGTCAGTAGGGTACGTAGATGTGGCTGATCTTCTGAGCGGTCATTATAGAGCTAACATATATTGTAAATGCTCTGATATTGCGGACATGGGCCCCCGTCGCCCATCGATTAGCAGACGTCGCTCTCGTGTCATCCTTCCGCAGAACGTGACTTTTCGAAGTCCTTTGCGAAGATGTCAAACTGTGGAAAGGGTCCAGCTGCGGAAAGGGTCCAGCTGTGGAAAGGGTCCAGCTGTAGAAATGGTACAACCGTGGAAAGGGTCCTTTGATTGTGGCGTGCCGTCACTCGCAAATGAAGTGACGGCTCCCCTACACCAGCGAACTCGGCACTTCAACGCCATTATTCAGGTTTCTATGGCATCATGTTCTCCCGCGGCATGAGGGACGCGTGAGGGTTTGACTGTGCCATCTGATAAATTAGGATGTGACAGATGCTCACAAGCGGCATACTAGGAGGCAAGACAGAGGCGAAAACTCTCGATAGTTATTGCAATGGGTATAACCGCACGCACGGTGACGAGGACAAATGCGTAGCGTACGATGAGTGGATGCAGGTAACTGAAACTGAGGACTGGCGTTGGTTCATCGAGGAGAAACTAGAACTACGAGAACGAAAGGTGAGTGAATGGCTCAGGTATTAATTATAAGCTAATTTCAACTAATTTAGTCGGGGCCGCTACAGCTGGGCTTATCGCGCCATCAGTTGAACGACTTGAAGCCTTCATGAGAAGCCCCTCCCTCAAGGCCTCAGGCCCTCTGCTTCGCTGATCTTTCACGTGTGCGAAGGTATAAAATGACGAATGAATCCCCTGCTATAACTTCAGTGCCCCGTCTCACCTCTGCTCTTAACACCATGTCTTACGTTCCTCAAGTTTCGGACGAGAACGTCACTAGCGTCCTCGACAGTCTTAATGAGATTACCCTCGCGCTTGGTGACAGCACAGACATCAGCGAGGACGATGTGAAGGCTCGCCTCCAGGCGTCGCTCCCAGCATCGCTAATGTCGAGCCTCGGGCCTGCAAGGGCCAGCTTCTTTGGCTCTTTCAAGCGCGTCAACGCCGTCTTCGTCAACGGGACGGTGACCATCAAGACTTTCATCACCGGGTACAAGAACTTCGAGGGCAAGTGCAATAGTGAGTGTTCTATCAAACTCAGGAAGTATTGCGTCTTGCTGACCCCTTACGCTTAGAGGCAGACTGGGGAGGAAGTAGCGGAGGCTGGTTGTATGTGTCTGATGGCGCAGGACAGGCAGACTTCGTCGCCACCAACAGGGCAGAGAATTTACCCCGCAAAGGTGCCCTGCACATCACTTTTAATCACGGATCAAGCAAGGTCGGATCTGTGAGTCAGCCATGAGTCCTGTTCCCGTTGTGTCCTCTGTACTAATCGAAGTCCCTCAGTTTAGCGGTTAGAGCTTGATATTTTCAATCTTCGTATGCATTTGTGTGCTAAATCTTCATTTTTTAGGCGCACCACTTCCATTTACCGACGCCATCACAACGTCTGCCACTGGAGACGGCACTTTCACTCTCTGAAACCAGTAGTATAAGGAGTACTAGTAGTCTACTGCGGCTATTGTAACGGTACTTTTACTTTGTCTGGTGATTGTTGTCCAACGTCCGATATAAATGTAACATGACACTGGCTCTCGGCCTGTGATTTACCTGTAATATTGAACGTTGAACCTCGCAGCCGATGCGGCCGTCATTGCGCTGGCAATATGTGTGCCAACGATTCTCTTTAAGCAGGCGAGACCACTGCATTATGATCATCTTTTCATGGTTGAGCCCTTGAGTACTCACGCCTGCGTAATTGCGCTATCGAGAGAGGAGGAATAGCTCATAGGAGCAGTCGATGATGGTTGTGTATGCGAGATATGCTACGCTTTGAGGATGAGTATCCTTGGCTTATATACCGCCTGTACTAGCAGCCGCACATTTCATGGTATACGACAAAGGAAATAGGACTTACATGTTGTAGAGCAGAAACGATAGATCCGCTGCTAAGAAGTACCCGACTTGAAACTGTTAGATGACGGCCCTTGCCCCAAACTGAATTGGGTAAACTATTTAAGACCCTTTGGATGGGAATCAATTGTTACCAGTTTGAAAGGGCTCGATGTCTTCCTAGAACCGTGTTGATAGCTCGAACCAACCGAGTCAGGCTGAGGTAGAGACACCTTTCAGCTGCGAAGGCAACACCGATGATTCTTACCGCTATTCTACAATTATTCCTTCTCCATTTATATCCGTGTTCATTGGACTCTGCGCGGACCGGCACGGGCCCCGGGGTATTAACCAGATCATCCGTGAGCTCTTGAGCACAAACGAAGTACGATTCTTGTTATTAGATGTATCTACCGCGTAGAGACATAGAATCTCCTATTCGGATGATTTTTGGCCACGTTGACGGAGCGCCTGAGCTGCACGGCCCGCTACTGCCCCTTTCTGCCGAGAGTTCTGTTCTGAATCTGTTGCACCAAAGCGAGGGATCCTGGTTGACGCTTGACCATCTCAACAGTCAGAAGGTTGGTAAACGCAGCAGGTAATTTAGTTGGTGGTGAAGATAGTTACACGGTCGGATGCCATGACTCATAAAAGGTAGTACAATCAACGGCATTATATCAGAATCAGATACTAGGATGAAATAGTGGAACAACGGCTTCGACTAAAATCGTAGGCAGGATAGTGGGGCGGTAGTAAAACTATCAACGACTCAACTCGCATTTGACCGCCATGTCAACTTGCGTTGACAGATATAGCGCCCCCTATAACGGCATTTCACAGGCTGCGCACCATATCTCTAGAGCAGCTGTGGTAAGAAGCAGAAGCACCCCTCTCAGCTCCTCGATACTACTACCGCCAGAGGTCACTCAGCCTAGACCTCAACTGAGTGGCGGCTGGCTGGTGACGAAGAAGAATGTTCGAACGACAAAGATATATAGACAGGACCGTCAGAATCGTAGGGAATGTCTATGCAGGCGATGGGTATAATTGGCACGTACGAGACGAGCGCAAGATCCAAGGAACTCAGCCTCCGCAAGACCACTGCACATCTAAGACTCCACCTCCTTCGCCGCCTCCCGCATTGCCTTGTTCTCGAAGCGGTCCACGTCGGGCCACCGCCCCTTCGCGACCTCCAGAGCGACCGTACCGAACTCGTTCATGGGTAAAACGAGCGACGGGACGAGGAGGTTGAACACCGGAGTCGCGAGGCGGTCGAGGATGCTCTCCGCGGTGCTGCGCTGGTGCTGCCAGTCCGCGGGGTACTCGCGCGGGGGGCGGAAGTAGCCCGGGCGCAGGATGTGTGCGCGCATGCCGGGCTCGGACGCGCAGAGCGCGAGGATGTCCTTCTCCGCGCGGCCCTGTGCGAGGCCGTCAGCGTCGTCGCGGGTGCACTGGGGCGGACGGGCGCACCTTGACGCGCGCCCACATCTGGATGCTCTTCTCTGTGGGGTCGGCCGAGTTGCCGCTAATGTACACGAAGCGGAACGGCTTGGCGGGGTCCCGCCCCTTGCCGACGCCCGCGTCGCGCAGCGCGCGGAGGGCGGCGAGCGGGTAGTCGTGCGTGAGAAGCATGTACTCGGGCTCCGAGATGCCCCGGACAGACTTGCCCTGCGCCCAGACGCAGGCGTCGTGCTGGGCGAGCGCGGCCGCGAGATCGGCCGAGTAGGACGTGAAGTCCTTGTGGACGACGGTCGTGGTCTTTTCGGCAGAGTTGGGGGGCAGGACCGCCCACGACGGGAACTCGCGGCGCAGGAGCAAGGTGATGGCTGTGATCTGAGGGTCGAGGAGCGCAGAACGATATATTCCCAAGCCAGCTACGATGCCTCAGAACACGAGTGTTGGCAGGGGAGGTCGACATACCGACTCCAGTCGCTCCGGTGATGATGAGCTTCATGGCGGTGGATACGAATGGCGGAGACAGCCCAAGTAGCGGCTCTTTATATACTGCCCCGCATGCTTGGGATCTGTTGGCCGGTGCTGTAGTCCAGAAGGAACGTCGGATTCGGCGTGTCAGAGTTTGACGGCCACCCTGCCGCGGGCATACGCGTTTACTCTCGCGCGTACGGCAACAAGTCCATATACTAATCACCGATGTCCGGCAATTGCGCAAGTAGGAACGGTAGCAACGACATCAGTACAACGAAAATTTCTTCCTAGTCTGTACTTGCAAGAGCGAACTACATTTCGTGAACTGCAGCGGCAGACAGAAATCCCACGTGCGCGCGTTCACAGAGATCATGTGATGCCATCACCGACCAACAGCCCGCCTCCGGCGCCGCTGGCCCACAACCAGCCACGATCTCGTTCGTCGTAGAGTATACGGTATTTGTTGTTATATATTTGACGATAAAGGCCAACTGACTGAATGTAGGGATTGAAGTAAATATGGTGAGCACATGTCTAGACGTCTGGCCAGAAATTCATGCTGACGCTATCTGTCTAGGACGAACCTACTCTAATTACTACTCTCTCGCGTCTCATGTGCTCGCCTCGTACGCTGTCCAACCTAACGTTGCTCTTTGAAACCCTTCTGCAGCATGAAAAGGGAAGGACTCAGGCGTGGCGATCATCCAGCCGGCTACACAGACCACAGTCGAACAATAGAGTACTGCATGCTTAGAGGTCATGTCAAAGTGGCGAGCCGAAATCCTGGGCTTAGGCTTTAACAGACCTACTCCCTCGCTTCCGAGCGGTACTTGAACCACCCTGTAATCTCGCAATAATTACGGGTCGTCGTCTGGATGTAGCTGACGATTCCGGCAGCGGACCGCGCTCAACGCTTCGCTCAACGTGGATCGCCTGCCTGTCAACATGCTGTCGCTAGCGAGTCACGCTCGCGCAGATGCGCCCTCAGGCCCAAGGCCTCATGCCTGCAACCCGCAAGGCAGTCGCAAGGCAGTCGCGCGGATCCCTATACAGACGTCGTTATAAACGTCTCCCTTGACTTTCAAACAGGCTTCCCTACTTTACTGCGCCATGGTCGTCTGCACCGTCTGCAACGGCAGGTTCTTTGCTACCGTTTCCGCTTATGAACAGCACGTCAAGACGAGCAGAGCTCACTTCGTATTCCGCTGTACCATCTGCAACGCAGCATTCCCGTCGGCCTTTGCTAGGAGCGGGGTGATTCTGCTCATTACATGCTCAATCCCTGCACGCTAACTGACAGTACGGCGATATAGCACTTGACAAAACTTCATCAGAACTTGCTATGCCGCCAATGCAACCGTTACTGTGTGTCTCTAGACTCTTTGCAACAGCACTACCGTGATGACGACAACCATCCAAACTGCCTTGTATGCGATCGCGGTTTTCCCGACAACGCTTTCCTGAGGCTTGTATGTGTCCTTTGTCCTCGGAACGTGCACACCTCATGTCTAATTACCCGCATTGAATATAGCATCAGGCAAGTGTTCACCCGAAGCCTGTCATCCCATGCGCAACGTGCGATATTACGTTTGACGATCAAGCGGGTCTTGAACGGCACTGGAAGGACTCCGGGCGACACCCATTATGTCTTGTCTGCGATATTGCCTTTGAAAATACAGGCACCTTCAACTCGGTACGTTGTCTCGCAGTGGACTTATATGTCCTTTAACACCGGACTTTCAGCATGTGCAACAATCTCACCCCGAGCTTTGGTGCGGGGCATGTGGGTTCGGGTTCGCCTCTCCAGGGCAGCTCCTAGAACACTACCTTGAGACACCATCGTCTGTTCACCCCACGTGCACTGCGTGCGGTGAAGGGTTTCAGACTCAATCTATACTCGACGAGGTAGGCCGGCTTGTGCATCCACGACGGCGCATTCGTTGAACGTATCCCACAGCACATGTCCTCTTGCCACCCACCTCGGCCCCCTACTCCTCCACCCCCTACTCCTACCGTAGGCATTTTTCATTAAACCTGGAAGGACGAGATGGTTTATCTCCCAACAGACAGTGCAAGACGAAGACGAACCTAGTGACACCACGTGCACTGTATGTGATCGGGTATATCGCAGACAGGAAGACCTGTTGCGCCACTTCAAGGAATCACCTTCTCACCCGAAGTGTCTATCGTGCTGTGAGGGTTTCCTCGATGGCGAGGCATACCAAGACGTGGGTACCCAGACAGTTGTAGCATCTTCGTCGACTCATTTTCAACTCCTTCATAGCATGTCGCTGACATACACCCAGCCGCACTCACCATCGACCACCACTTCGAAATCGAGCGCTCGCCGTCTCTCGCGGCTGCATCGCTGCTAACCACTCCTCACCGTGCGTACGTCTCCCTGGGAGAAATACCAGAGCCGATCGAGGACTCGTACGATTCTCCCCGTACGACTATTCTGGGCTTCACCAGAGGAGTGGTGGTACGTACTGTGTTGTTATTCTGGTATCTGTGTGCGAAATGACCGCGGAGCAGCAGGACAACGACCCAGAGACAGCTTCAGTCGCTCGACGCGCGTCGTCGGAGCCGACGCCAACTCTACCTGCTGTCGACATCGAGGTTGTTACCCCATCTTCACAAGATGCGGACGAAGCCGACTCAGAGGCATCGGACGAATATGAGGAGGAGGATTACGAACGCATGGATCGCTCCGCCTACGAGACTCCTGCGCTGGAGACACCGAGTACGCCCGCCCGCTCAGAGCGCAGTTTTTCATACAACAGGTACGCTTAGAACCCGCTATGCATGACCTCCATGGCTAACAACCGTAGCGGTCCGTCCACTCCTGAACGCATTCCTAGCCCGAGCTCCCTTATTTCACCACGCAGTCCCGTGGACCCAGGCCCAGTGCGCTCCCCTCTGGCGAGCCCGCCTCCGCGCATCCCTGGAACACCTCTGTCCACCAGAGCCCACAGCGTCACGTCCTTTGTGTCCCGCATCAGCCCGGGCATCGACGCCCTGGCGCACTCCTACGTGACCGCCCTGCCCCCGCTGCGCTCCTCGGCCTCGCAGCAGTCCCTGCGGTCCGTCCGCAGCCCCGTCAAGGCCGCCTCCGTCAAGTGCTTCTCGCCCATCGCGCGCTCGCCCGTCCCCAGCGCACCGAGGTTCGCCGCGCGCCCCGCCTCCCAGCTCAGCAACATGGTGCCGATCTCGGGGCACGCCTCGCCCCAGGCGCGCCCCGCAGAGATCCGCCAGCCCGTGCCCAGGTGGGGCTCCCTGGCGGGCCTGCAGGGCGCGCACGAGCCTGAGCGACGGACGCCCGGCTTCGCCCCGCGCTCGCAAGGTGACGCCCCTCCCGCCGCCTGCCCGCCCCAGAGGGACTGACCGCGCATCCCGCAGCCTCCGACCGCAGCAGCCAGACGATGCACAGCAGCGCGCAGACGCCCCCGTCCTTCTCGCCTGCCCCGCGCGCAGAGTCGCGCCCCAAGCCCCCCGCGCCGGCGTTCGCGTCGAAGCAGGCGGCGTGGCACTGCCGGGTGTGCCTCGAGGCGCCGACCGACCCGACGGTGACGATGTGTGGGCACCTCTTCTGCCACGGGTGAGTGGTCCCCGCCGTGCGGGCTGAGAGGGGGCTGATCGGCTTGTTGTCTAGGTGCATCGTGGCGGAGCTGGCGAAGAACCTCCAGTGCCCTGTATGCCGAAAGGCGATGCTTGTCAGGCTGCACGTCGCTGACAATTGATCAGCATACTGCTGAGGACTCGCTCCCAGTCCTTGAAATTGTACCTGCAATCCACACCATCATGTCTTGATTTATTGCACACAACAGTAGCTCTGTAACTTTAAAAAAATATCCATTGTGTTTTTTGGTAGGCTCATGATCGCTGTCTATTTGTATGTTTTGGGACAAACCGGAGTGTCCTGCCTTCGCAGCTAGCTATCAGGCCTCAGGGACAGTCGGTAGCGAACGTTTTCCAGGCTAACAAATCGTAAATTGAGCGGCACTACAATACAGAATATCCGACAAGAAATACGTGATAGATCATCCCAAAAACGTCTCAGTCATCACTGTCCAGTTCAACCTATGGCTTCGTCAGCGGAAAGGCAGCAAAGGGCACAATGTAAACCCTCACAAATTCGGCAGCCTTCTTTCTGCCCCTCGCGGCCGCCGCTCTAGGGGCACGCTGAGAAGGCGCGAAGCTGAGCGTCGCCTGTTTGGACGAGCTTGCAGCGGTCTTCTTCGCCGGTGCTTTCTTCCCTTTTGCGGCTGGCTGGCTGCAGGTTGCGTCAGACATGCGGCTCAAGGCGATCTAGACGGTTGACCTACCTCAGAGTCGCGGCTCTGTTCGTACGCTTCTTCGGTACTTCTTCGGGCTCCTCGTCCTCGTCTTCGTCCGGCTCTTCTTCGTCTGACGACTGCGAACGTGTTTCAACAGCAGCGGGGGAGGACAGAAACAGCTACACTCACGACAGCCTTCTTGCCCCGTTTAGCTGTAGCCTTCTTCGCCGGAGCTTTCTTAGCAGGTGCTGCCGCCTTCTTTCCCCTTGCGGTCGTCTTTTTTGGCGCAGGCTCAGATTCTTCGTCGAAATCAGAGCCAGCGCCGCCTCCGTTGAAGTCCATGTCCATCGCCATGGAATCCTGGGACTCAGCGTCCGAGTTGTCTTTCGATTTCGCCTTGCTCTGCAAGCGATCCTCAGCGTTTGCTGCCGGTGCATTACGTGACTGGGTTCAAACCTTGCCATTTGAGCGCTCTCCCCGCTGCTTGATTTGCTCTTGCTCCATCTTCTCCTTCGTTTTCTCAATCTGTCCCACATCAGCATGGGTACGCCAGACACACGTATGGTCAACTTACAAGCTCTTCAATACTTTCGTCTTCAGGGATCTCATCTTCCGGGATACTAAGTTGAACGCTCTTCCGCATCTCCTTGATCGTATTGCGATAGTGGCTATGTGAGATAGACGCAGTCAGAAAACTCAAGCGACCGCCTATTCATAGACTCACTGCTCGAGAGAACGGATATCATCCTTGCTCATGAACTTCTCCAACGCCTCGGACATGCCAGGCTCCGCAAGCACCTGCACCTGCTGCGCGCCGAGGTACTCCTGCACAAGCGTGTGCATGCGCACCTTGTCCAGCTTCTCGTCGTTCGTGAGGTCCGGGTCGTCGATGCTCAGCTCAGGCTTTTCCATAACCACCTTCGCGCCCCGCGACTGCTTTGCACGGTGGAAGACAAAGACATCACGAGGGTTCGCGACTCGGTCGTGGAATTCTTGGCTCAGTCGAACGGGGTTGATTGTCTCGGTGACACCTGTGGTATCGACCTGTAATCCATATGAGATGGGGCGGACGTAAATGCGACGGTTTCCGACCTTTAGCCGAATAAGAGGAAGCATTCGAGGCAGCTTCTCTTGACCTTGACGTTTAGCCCTTTCGTTCCGCTCATCCCATTCGCTGTTCGCTTTGATTATAAGCTCGTCGACCTGTATGAATGCATCAGTTGACTGAGTGACGAGCATATAACGACGAGCGTGATCTACCGCTTCTTTCAGGAACTTAGCCACAGCTGTTCGATCATTCAAGTCGAATCCCTCGGCCTCAGCCGCTTCGCTCAAGCGCACTTCGTCTATGACGAACGGCCGAACAGTTCGTAGAGGTATAGGTGTCAATCGGTACTCCTTGCCGTGGACTTCCATCAGAGCGACATGTCTACAAAGATGTCAGGAAGTTAACAGACAAGTACCGCTGTGAACCTACTTCTCCAAAGACTCTCCGTCTGCCAATGAAGTAGCGACCGACGACCCTGGCTGGCATATACGGTAGCGTTTGCCCGCCACCTCCTCGGGCACAACACGGCAGTCATGTTCGTGACCCCATAGGACGAAGTCAATACTGTCGTCGAACATTCCTTCAGGGACCGACTGTTGCGGACCATGAGGTACCCTGTGAGAGTGGTCAGCAGACGCGGCGACCGAAGAAAGTTAGATTTACCGGTTTTGATGTAGAACCATAATATTGAACCAGCTGTCCTTGTCTTTGGGCATGTACATTTTGACACGATTGCTGCGAAGCTCGAAGTGCATTCGGGCATCCTTGATGTTGCCGACACCATATAACGCGAGACGAGAGTTTCCTTTGCGGAGAAGTACCGGTTTGATCTGAATGCCGGTGTCTTGCGATTCTGTTGAGCTCGAGGAGAGATCGATTTTGCCAATGTAGTTGACCAGACCGCTCACTGAGAGCATATCCAGAGCGCAGAGCGCTCCTTCCTACAATGAACCAAGACACGGTTCAGCCACAAAGGTCCACACAATAATAACACTGTGTAACGTACTGGACCAACACCCTGCGGATCATCATGGTTCCCGTGGATGGAAAAGACTGGCATTCCTACGTTCAGGTTGGGATCTTCGTAGTTGATGGCTGGGAAGCTGTACTATTCTATCAAGCACCTTGAATGTGTATAGGATATGATTACATACGAGTAGCCAGGCGCTTTCCCCTCGTCGGGATCACTGAGAAGCTCTATCTGGATGGGCCGGTCGTTCATGCAGTACTCCCGGAGGAGGGCAGATGTTTGATATATTGTGTCTCGTGTCGGTCGATTTTCGTGGAAGAGGTCGCCCCCAAGTAGCACAAAATCCACCTATTTCATGGATTCCGAGTTTAACAAATAGCACTTTGGCGTGCAACGTCGATTGTATACGCCACTTCAAGGCTGGTTATCACTTACGTCGTTCTTCACGGCTAACTGTAGAATTTCTCTGAACGAGTTGATCGAATCTTGGCCGCGTATGGGATCTCTTTCCATATAACCAATATGATTATCCGTCGCTATAAGAATACGAAAGGTCTCCTCTGGGACTACACGTCGCGTCGTCAGTCTTTGGCCACAACTCGAGCGGATGTGCTCACGGGTGCTGCTTTCCACCAACGTCCCTGAGGGGGCTTGTGTGCTACTTGGGATATTCATCTCGGTTCTTTTCTCGAAACAATCACGAAAATGAGGAAGAATGTGCGATTTTTGAGCGCGACGTTCGAGGTGGCGAGAAAGACGAGTTAAATGACCCCCTCGCGTGCCACGCGAAGCGCGTTTGGTTTGATTGGCGCCCTATTGCATGGCGTCTACTCCCTGAGTATGAGCTGGTGGCTCTGTCCAAAATCCTGGTCTCTCCCAACCACCATCTTCTCACCTTGTCGCTTCTACTAGCGACTTTTCGTCTTCGAGGAGGATTCTGACCCTATATACGCGTATTTCTGAGAAGGGAAAACAGCCATGACTCATTCAGGAGCACAGGGTGGCCATTCACGCGGTGCGGTGGTGAGTTCGTCGTTACCACGAAATTAGGACATCATTTAAAGCGTCACGTAGATTGGCACCGTTCTGTTCTATCTAGTTGCGGCTTTGGCGGTATGTGTCTTGTGCGCAAGAGTTTTCTGTTTCGCTGAAGTCCGTGTGTCTCCAGATGGTCATGGCGTAAGTTCGCCGCCGTCGCACGAGAGACAGCTATTGACATTCGGACAGAAACAAATGGGTCTTGAACTCGACAGAAGTCCCACTCTTCTTCTTGTGCACGCAGCTTATGATCGCTGTGGTGCTCTTCTTGATAGCACACGCCCTTGGCATGCTACAAGTTCCCTTGGAATTCGACCCGGCCGTGCTAAAGGGCCTCATTCCGATGGTTGGACTGAACGTCATTGGTCTCAGGTGTGTGAAACGTCCTATGGCATTATGCGAGTACCGGAGGCAGGTGACTCTAGAGGTCGATCTGGAGCCTGGCGACGTGCATCGCATGCGCAGCCCAAGCAGTTGCTTTCTCCTCCGGTCGCATACAAACGCGCCCAGTATCAGTATCAGTAGCGCTCTAAGCTTTCAATCGCTGTGCTGATCCCAGCAACTATCTGCTTGATGCGGTCCGTGTTGTGTAGTTTGAACTTTGCTCATTTCCCCCTCCAGTTTCAGCAACTATACCCTGAAGTATGTCGACGCCTCCTTCTACCAAGTCGCACGGGGAATGGTCCTACCTTTCACTGTCGCCACCTCCTTTGTCTTTATACAAGCACGACCTTCGCTCATGGTCCTCCTCGCCTGCTCTGTGGTCACCTTGGGTTTCTTCGTCGGTGTCTTCCTCGATGGTACAGCAGTCTCGCTCATCGGTATCACCTTCGGCATCGCTAGTTCAATGATTACTGCCATGCACTCGGTCGTCATTAAGAAGAGTCTAGATGTTGTCAAGGGCAGCGCGCTACACCTTTCATGGTATACCAACCTCGTCAGCGCCATCGTCTTGCTGCCCCTCGTTTTCCTTGCTGGAGAGGGTTCTGGTGTCTACAATCTGTTCTTCGGCCTTCACGTCGTCCCTGCTGGTGGCGTCAGCCCCCTGAACACTTTCCTCTGGGGCTCTGCCATCACTGTGCGTTTTTACATTCCATCCATCTCGGTGACTATATGCTAACCTAGACCAGGGCATATTTGGTTTCTTGATGAGCATTGCCAGTCTGCTCTCGATCAAGGTCACCTCTCCCATCACACACATGGTCTCGTCGGCCGTTCGTGGCGTCGCAGCATCGATGCTTGGTGTTTGGCTCTTCAGTGATATCATCAGCACGTATGTCAGTTCCTCACGCCAGTGTCACGCGTGCCTAACATGTGTCTCCTTCAGCGGACGTGCGGCATCCATTGCCACCATCCTCATCGGCTCTATCTTCTACACATGGGTCAAGCACAACGAATCTCAGGCCCCGAAATACGAGCGCGTGCCGCTCGAGAAGGTCGAGGAGGGCAAAGGCGAGATCTCGCCGACCCAGCGTTCGCGTACCCCCTCCGACTAAACCAGTATACATCTCGATGTACCCTGGAGCTTTTTTACACACTGCAGGGGTGCCATAGAAATAGAATACGCATATCGTACAGCGGGCAGGGCCTACATTAATTGAGCTATTCTCCTCAGCGTTGGAATTCAGGGTTCACAGACAATCTACATACATCGTCCGATGTACTTGGCTCTTGGCTTATGTATGGATTAGTAGCTTTCGACGGACAGACGGCGTGAAGTCAATGTTTCCTCTCGGATACAACTTTCAACACTTGAGCCCAAACTTTATCCGTTGCCCAGCATCGAGTATTGTATGTTACAACGAAAAGTCTGAGCCACGAAGACCTTTCCTTTGCCAAAGCCCGCCAAGATAGAGACTGACTCATGCCCTGTGGAACAGCACAGACGAGCTATTTGACCATGACCATGCATTGACTATGCGACAAGTTTGAAGACGCGACACTCCTGGTAGTCCTTGTTCTTCCTGATGTAAATCTAACGAGACAAGCAATTAGCGATACAGCTCTTTCAGTAGACCGATAGGTGGCTCAAACCGGATTTCCAGGAGTATCCTTGCCGTAGCCGCTGAGGTCCCAAGTCATCTCAGTATCTGCCCAGAACACTCTGCAGGAGTAGTGAGCAATGATGACGATATCTTTGTAGAGTCGTTGTGCGTACTGAATATATATCGCATCGCTGTTCAGGGGACTATCCAAGACGTCTATCTTCCACGCGGCAGGGATGTGGGAGACCGATATGTTGCAGCCGTTACTAATTCCTTCCTTCAGCGTGCAATACCTGTCCGTGTTGTGAAGCTTTATGGTATATCCCGCACCAAGCGGAGTGATTTCCCACTGGCAGCTCCATGAGTACAGCGAGAGTGACGTCTGGGCATGCTCACCATTTTCGGTTCGCTGAGATGCGTGGCACCGCTTGGCCAGCATCCGAGGGTCCTCTCGTCTTGTGAGAGACTCACATATGTGAGGCTAGCCTTGTTCTGAAGCCCGTACACTCCTTGGGGTATCCTATTGAGCTGCCTATCATCATTATGTGCGTTCGTTCGGTGGCATATCAATTGCCAGCTTGAAGACGTCTGCTCCCCGCCTTCAAATTTGGAAAGCCGGGGGCGCACCTGGAACATCATCAAACTAGGGACACCTGCGGATGAAATAAGAATCACCTGTTCACCCCAGGCGGGCACGTCAGACTCCCAGCATAGCTGTGAGATAGACCAGAATATTCTGGGATTCCGAATGAGCATTTATGCCGCTTACTCGACCGTTCATACTCACCGAACAGTCTTCATTTTCTCGTCAAGGTAAGCCATGTTCCAAACGGTAGGAGTCGTATTTAAGACTACCGGAGCTTTCAAAAAGGTCTTGCCCTCTGGGAGCGAGCAATATAGGCCGCTCTGCACATGCTTCACTATGAAACCCTCTCCGATACCGGTGATTTGCCACTAAACGGGAATAAAATTATCAGCGACGGACGCACATGCACGCGGGTCATACTTCACCTTCGTACGAGTGCCTGGGAAATATTCGAGCACTGGTTGGTAGTTTGGGTGCGTGTCGCACAACCGGATTGCCGCCGAGCCCAGGAAATAATTGGAGACCGAGTGTTTGATGTCGTACATACCATCAGGTATCCCTGGAGGTAGAGCAACCATGGTGATGAGACGGGGGTAGAGAGACAACGGGCTCAATTTATCGAGGCATCTTAATATACTGCTCATGTGTGACCAAACTTAACTGTAGTTGCAGCTGGGATATCCATTCGGCGTGTATAATGACAGCGAAGGCTCTAAACCTTGATGAACTCTACGCGCAACGCATGCCGTGTTTCCCGAAAAAGCACTCCTATGACTGTAGGTTTCCTCCCCGTTGTGCGAGAGTAAAGACCGGCGGGCTATATATCACCTAAAGGAATATCATAAGCCTGAAAGAGGATACTCGCAACTAGCACGCTGTCTACGTACTCTATAACCAGCTCTGGTCGAGCTCTGGCCCCTAGCCGCATTCGGGAGGGGGCTTTCTTGCAGTTTGATGAGCCCGAGCTTGGGATATCCCCGGACACCGATTTCACCATTAGAGGGTGGGTACACAAGTTCAGCTGTCCGGGTGTATGAAAGGAGAGACAAGGTGGTCGACATTCTCTATATTACATCACACGTCCGCTCAGTTCAGCAATAGCTTTTGCTCGCCAGAGGATACTACGACAAAGCCAACCTGAGCGTGGGCAAGCATCAAATATCAAGAGCCTGCGACGACGTGATGTCTACTCGACGAGTTTGAAGACGCGGCAATCGTGGTAGCCTTTGTTCTTCTTCATGCAAATCTGATCAAACAAGCCCAGTTAGCCAGCTCTAGCCTCTTTCGTTCACCTAGGAGGCAGCACGAACCGGGTTCCCAGGAGTGCTCTTGCCGTTACCACTCAAATCCCAGCTCATCTCGGTATCTGCCCAAAGAATTCTGTGGAAGCAGTGAGAACAATCGAAAGACTCTTTAAGCTGTCTGGACGCACTGGATATATATTCCAGTGGTGTCCAAAGGGCTCTCCAAGACCTTGATCCTCCACGCGGCTGGGATACTGGAGACAGATATGGTACACCCGTTGCTGATTCCTTCCTTTAAAGTGCAACACTTGTCTGTATCGCGCAGCTTGATGGTATACCCCGCACCGAATGGAGCAATCTCCCACTATCAATCTCGTGAGCACGACAAAGGTAACACTTATTAGCAGTAGACACGCCTACTATTTTAGTTTCCCGGAGGTGCGAAGTTCCGGGCGGCCAGCACCCCAGGGTCCGCTCATCTGGGGAAAGGCTCACGTACGTGAGACTGGCCTTGTTCTGGAGTGCGTACACGCCCTGCGGTATTCTGTTGGGTTGCCAATCACTGCGATAGGACTTTGTTCGGTGACACAGCAGTTGCCATGTCGAAGACGTCCGCTGTCCGTGCTCAATCTCGGAAAGCCGGGGCTGCACCTGGGGTGTCGTCAGTATTCGCAGGCCACAGGCCGGTGGAATGAATGTCACCTCTTCATCCCAAACTGGTACGGTGGCATCCCAGCAGAGCTGTGAGATGGACCAGAATATTCTAAGATCTTGGATGAACCATCACTGCAAGGCGCTTAGATATTCATCCGTGCTCACCGAACAGTCTTCATTTGCTCGTCGAGGTAAGAAATATCCCAGACCGTAGGCATAGAGCTCAAGGTCACAGGAGCGTCCAAAAAAGTCCTCCCCTCCGAAAGGGAGCAGTACAGGCCGCTTTGGACGTGCTTCACGACGTAGCCCTTCCCGATACCAGAAATTTGCCACTGAAAGAAGGCGCATCAGCTACCAGCAATGCCACCAGAGCTAGAATTCACCTTCGTACGGGTCCCCTGCTGTTCCTCGAGCATTGGTTGGCATTCTGGGTGTGCGTCGTGATACGTTCGGGTGGCGGAGGTACTTAGATAACTCCTCGAGACCGAGTGTTTAATGTCGTAAATACCGTCAGGTATCATCAAAGGCAGTATGACCATGGCCATGGAATGAAGCACAAGGAGACAGCAGACTCACTCAGCCCCTTGATATATCACTCCAATACACACGGATAGCTCCCACTCAATGTCATGCAATGCCCTTCGAAGCTTGATGTATCCCCATCTACAGCGCGCGGTTCTTCCGCAGGGCATTCCCATGACCATAGCCTGATCGCATGTGTGCGACTGTACAAAAATACTAGGAAGGTACATGACTAAATGAACAATATCATCAGCCTCCATGGATACAATCAAAGTATGGGCTAACCATGCATCATTAGAGACAGGCCGGTATCTGCAAAGGTCTTTTGCATATACTGAATTGACCTACCGACCCAAGAATTAGACGGAGATATCTGACGTGTGCGCCGGGAACCAATCTATAGTAGCAGTGAATACGCCGCTCCAATTGCCTCTCGAGCGAGACCGTCCGAGTGGGGGACCACCTGGGGTAGATGAAGAGTGGCTAGAAAGCCCTAGCTTGGTTAGGCGCTAGCGGCCGACCTGGATATTCGCACTCGCGCAGTCAAGATCCATACTCTAACATGGATTACATCTGTAATGTATACAAAGAAACGTACAAGTCCTAATATGATATCTTCCAGCGATGATACAGCCAAAATAGCATCCTGATCGTCCGCGATGCTGCCGTTGTGTGGCATCGCGCTCAGCTCGAGGGCGGTTTAGCACTCGACGCGCGGCCGGCGCGCTCGAGGCTGCCGTCGAGGAGCTCGTACGCGGGGCGGTAGCGCTCCTCGTGCGCGCACTCGACCTCTAGGTGTCCGATCGGCGCCGCCGCCGTGAAGGCGCCGTGCGCACCGCGGGCCTTCATGCACTCGCCCGTCTCGGCGATGCACATCTCGGCGCTGCTCAGGCGCAGGGGCACGAGGCCGTCTGGGATCGCGCCGTTCGTTGCGGGCACAGGCGCGGGAGAGGGTGAGACATCGGAGGCGGGCGGTGGCGCGGTCGCGTCGTGCAGGATGGAGGCCATGCTCGGCGGTGGATTGGGTGCGCTAGACCTTGCGGCGCAGTTGCTGCAGCACGACTGGATGCGGAGGGCGGGGTTACGGAAGGTGTTGTGGATGGAGCCGAGAGACGTATATCTGCGGTCGCCGTTAGCCTGGTTCGCAACTACTCTGGCAAGAGACGCACCCCTCGTCGTACAGGTCGCAGTAAGGGATGCTCAAGGCGCGAAGGAAAGCCCACACGTTGGCGTAGGACCAGTCGATGATGGGGTTGATTCGCTCAAAGCGAGGCCAGCCAGGATCAGTGGGGTTTCTAAAGCCAAGCTTAGCTAAGGGGAGGAAGGTGTCAGCATTGCGCGATATAGATTAGGATGACACAGCCGTGCCCACTCAGCGAGGCTGGACGTGGCTGTGGAAGTGAGACACATACCTCCATGAGGATCGGTGCGTCTCGTGCCAATAAGAATGGCTTCGATGTGTGGGAACTTGGCCTTGTACAGTGCCAAAGCACTCTTCATGCCGTCCCCGCCTTGAGTCTTTGCCCCGTTCGCTTGCTCTGGTATCCTGTCGAATGCAATCTCGGGCGACGGTGGCTCGATTCCGGACTGAGATTGCTGTGGGTTGGTGGGAGGTGCGCAACGGAAGAGCTCGAGGTTGTAGCCCAACGCGGCGTCGTAGATGAAGGTCTCTAGTGTGGGGAAAGGGGCTGATACGGGTATGTAGAGGGAGGGTATACGCTTGCAAGGCTGCCCTTCTGGTGCACGACGGCCTATGGCGGCTGCAATGAGATGCAGCAGAACGGTGCCTATAGACAGCCATGTCAGAACGTTCAGGCCAGGCCGATCAAAGAACGAGGGCTTACAGTCTTTGCCTCCGTTGAAACTAATTGAGATGTGATCTTGACTGCCTCATGTCAGTCTCGAGCGTTGTAGATCGCTTAGACTTTAGACTCACCCAAAGCATTCTATTGCATCGTCGATAACATCTAGGGCTTCCTTGACGAGGGGTGCTAATGGTGCCTGCGAACTGGCAAAGTCATAGACTTGCGTTGCGATAGCACGGTAGTCCACGGGCTTCATCTTCAGCTGCCGCAGTTGCATTCGCGGAGACGATTGGTGGTGGTGGTGGTAGTAGGAAAGAGAGATGCTTTTCGGATACACAGCCCGGAGGGAGCGTCAAGTTGTATATCGCAGCCATGTCGCTCTTGCTTATATCCTCCATCTCCTCCTGCACAGAATTCAACCTTTGGAACTTTCAATATGGAGACCGGCTACACAATGTCAGCCTCCGCGGCGACTCGCGGACGATGTCATGGTCGCCTGCCTTTCTAAGGCGGACCTGCGTAAAGCACCTCCTGCGCCTGCCAAGTCGAGCATCGTCAAACGCTTCTACCCACGCAGAACCAGGGTGCTCTTAGTAAATGGCCCTGTCAATATTGAACGATGCGACAGCTAGCGACGGTCGCTTCTGGCGGCGATACTCAAAATCTCGTAGGAATCGGGAGCGTTTCGAAGATTGGGACGCGAGGATCTCGAGGTACGCCGAGATATCCCACACGCTTGATCCTGTGCTCATTGACCAGTCATGCAAGCCGGTATGCTCCTCGGGTGCACCAAAGATACACTCATGCCCGCATACATCCACTGTAAACTTGCTGCAAAGTGCAGTCCGCTGCGCATAGTGCCTCTGAGCGCGCCGCTCGTCCGCATCAGTTCGCAGCCTCCGATATTTACGACACAGTTCCTCTGCGGATGCCACGGTATTATCGGCTCAGGAAACTTTTCTCAGCGCAAGGCATCATGAGGCCGCCGTATTCGATGGGAATTTAGTAAATATTCCCAGGCTATCACCAGAGCGCATGGCTCGCATACTAGCTTCCGCTGCGTTTGCGAGCACGTTGCCTGAATACGTAGCCAAAATGAGGTCTCGCCCTACATTGAACGGTGGGTATATATAGCGTGCTCGTGGCACAGAGGCGGGCAAAGCTGTGCGCTGTCCTATACCGCTACGGGCAAAATTTGCGACTCAAAAATGAAGGTATTGACTTGGCTCTTCGCGACGTGCGCGCTTTCCGTTGGTGTGGTTGCTCGCAACGCTCTTCCGGATCTCTATGAGGCATCCATTGTCGAACTTCAGGTAACTCCCAACCGTCGAATACACGCAGCCTTGCTGAATATTTCTGCGCAGGCGGGATTGGATGCCGGTGACTTCACCAGCGTGGACCTTGTCAAAGTTTGTTTTAATTTTCGCAACCTGGAGATACGTGGGTTGAATTCAAATTTAGGCCTACTTTGCACGCATCGCCGAAGTCAATCTCAAAGGGCCCCAACTTCGAGCGATCCTGGAAAATAACCCTTCGGCTTTGACAGAGGCAGCGGCTCTCGACCAGGAACGTAAAAAGTCTGGCAAGCGCAGTGCGCTACATGGCATTCCCGTCCTGCTCAAGGACAACATTGCCACCGTTGCATCCGAAGGTACGTCACAGAGCTATTTATATATTTTTATTACCAGTTTTCATTGAAAAACCTGCTTAGGCATGAATACTACCGCAGGCTCATTCAGCCTTCTCAAATCTGTCGTACCTGATGACGCCGGTGTTGTCAAGCGACTTCGCGCTGCTGGCGCCATCATCCTTGGTCCGTTAGGATCCACACTACGTCCACGCCATGCATGCTCACTCGTCGACCAGGGAAAGCCAATCTATCTGAATTCGCGCATTTTCGTGGCAACCTGGCCTCAGGCTGGTCTGGCCGCGGCGGGCAATGCACGAATGCCTACTTTCCACACGCAGATCCGTGCGGGTCGTCATCAGGCTCGGGCGTAGCTTCTTCCATCGGTTTGACTGCAGTGTCGCTAGGCACAGAGACCGATGGCAGCATTACTTGTCCTTCTAGCAACAACAATTTGGCTGGCATCAAACCGACTGTGGGACTTACTTCTCGCGCAGGAGGTAAGAGTTCCTTCTATCATGGCAGCGCTCCGTCTATTCATTTATACTATAGTCATCCCAATTTCCGAGCATCAAGATACAGTTGGTCCTATCACAAGGTCCATAGCAGACGCCGCAGTTGTGCTGTCCATTATTGCGGGCCCAGATCCCAATGACAACTTCACGTTGGCACAGCCGACGCCCGTCCCGGACTTCACCAAGGCGCTCAACAAGAACGCGCTCAAAGGCAAGCGGATCGGCGTCCCTCGCCGGGTCTTCCTGAACGACACGATCACCGGGAACGACCCTTTCGTAAACCAGGTCTTTGAGCAGGCGTTGGACACGATACGAGCACTCGGCGCAACCGTCGTCGACCCAGCCGACCTGCCTTCTGCGGACGAAATTGCGGTGTCGGGTAACGAGACCACAGTTCTTGACGTGGATTTCAAGGTTTGTTCCCTTCTCTTCCGAATTATGATGGCGTTAACCCCGCATTCAGATCCAACTCGATGCTTGGTACGCCTCGCTCAAGTCTAACCCGTCCGGCGTGCGAAGCCTGGCGGATCTCATCGCTTTCAACGACGCCAACCCGGCGCTTGAAGAGCCTCCGAGGTTCGAGGACCAGTCCGAGTGCGTATTCCCCCGAGATGTTGCTATGGCACTTCTCATACAGACACAGGCTCATAGAATCGGAAGCAACTACCGGCATGAACGCGACATACTTCCAGGCCCTCGCCTTCAACAAGGACCTCGGACGAACCCGGGGTATCGACGCGGCGCTGCAGCAGTTCAAGCTCGACGCGCTCGTCCTCCCGGCCCCCGGCTTCACGACCGTTCCCGCCGCCATCGCCGGGTATCCCATCGTGACAGGTGCGTGCTCCTATTCCCCCCGGATGCCTCTCGGAACGAGTCGCTGAAAAAAAAAAAAACTCTCTCTCCGGACAGTCCCCCTGGGGTTCTACCCGGACAACGTCACCATCGCCCTCGCGGGACCCGAGACCGTCTACCCGGCACCGGGTGTCCCGTTCGGGCTCTCGTTCTTGGGGACCGCTTTCAGCGAGTTCGACCTCGTCGGCTTCGCGTTCGCGTACGAGCAAAAGACCCAGACCCGATTGGCCCGGAAGGCGTTCGCAGAGGCGATACCGACGACACAGCTGATCGACATCATTGGCAAGTAGGAGGGCACAGCATAAGTCGTGTGTGTGTCGTCTCCGGAGCGAGCGCGTTGTACCATGTTGTACCCGTGTCTTGCAATGCACGACTTGGATCCAACTGATCCATTTGATCGAGTCCTGCACTGTCACCTCCGCCGTTACCACTGGCAGCTCAATATCAGTAAGCTCAGGCACCTCGAGCCCGCTTCGGTGGTTGGAAATGGAGAAGCGTAGTCAATGAACTATGGCAAAACTATGTCAGTACTGATAATCCCTGTCAGCTAGTCTGGATGGCCTATTGCAGATTACGGTCTGGACTCCAAGCTTCAAGTCGCTCTAGTGTCTATTTTGCGCTGTTCGCGGACATATTTCTAGCTCCGCGTCCCCATAACAGCAAGAATATACACTAACATTCAGCTCCTCGAGCGTCGAGATTCACTATATTTGAGGGTTGACATGGACATATGGCGCTGCTGGCTGTTCGATCGCGTAAGTAACCTCGTTCGCGTCAATCAGTCGACTAATTACATGCTCATGTTTGCTCACTCTCTCCACAAAACTCTGACTCAAATGTCAAATCTCCAACGACAAGCAATATGATCGGGGATTCGCGATTTTCTCCTTTCTTGGCCTGGTAGGACGGCGTTGTCCCTTACAGGTTCACGGTTCCACAGCATGGGTCTGGCGTGGCGGGACTTTGAAGCAGGGGATACGCCAAGACTCTATTACAAGGGTTCGTTTTGGTGTCATGGGGCTCACGGGGTGGCATACAGAGTGGGGCGAAGCTCGTTGATGACCAAGCCTTGCTGCGAAAATGCCTTTGGACAGCTCTCAGGCTCGATAGGCCGGCACGGGAGGAAGACTAGTCGCACCGGGTCAGCTGGCCAGGTATGCACTGACAACCCCTTTCCGTGTGACGTCGCGCCTTGTAGTTTGGGGATGACATCTCGGATGGAGGTTTGGCAGTGGGAGACTCCAGTGACGGTCGGACGCTCGGTTTCGTTGTATAAAAGCACGGCTGTGTGTCCACTAAGTTCCTCAGGACATTCTTGCTCAAGCACACCGAGCTACAATGACGACCAACCAAACTGCTGGTAAGCTCTATCTTATATTCATACGTAGAGTTCGGAGAAAAACATTCCATTGTCTCTCACAGAAGAAACAGCCCTCATCGCCAAGTGGAATGCAGGTGACTACTCCGCCGAGGGCTGGGTCAACAAGTAGGGGAAATTACGACCCCATGCTCGTATCTGGACCCTACTAATGCCTATGTGTAGCACTGAGGGACTCACAGAGGAAGCACTCAGCGGCCTCGCCGACTATAACACCAAGAAATGTAAGGTCATCGACCCTCGCCTTGAGACATGTGCTCAGCTGGATGTATATAGACTTTGGTGTCGACAACCTCATCGTAGAGGAAGCCCCCGAAGGCTCCGAGGCAAATGTCGTCGCCCTTATGCAGACCCTCGCGAACAATGCCAGTGCGAGTGCGAGGCTGTCTCTCACGTACGGCAGGGTGAACAACGTCCAGGCGGTCATCGCCGTCGTGTACCACCGCTTCACTACGGCCTTTGGCCAGTTCCGCGCGACCTTCGAGCGGCAGGGCTCCGCCGGCACAGCCAGAATCAACGGTATGCGCACAGCGTCTCCCCCTGAGCATTTTATTCAAGCTACTGTGACCATAGGTACGGTGCGCTGGACGACCGGCGCGGCTGTATCAGGCACATACGGTCTTGCGGTGCTGGAGAACGACCCCACCACGCCGCGCCAGGTCGTGCTGAGCGCGACGACGCCGGGCACGATCCCGCCTACCGCCAGGCTCCAGTTCACCGGTCCTGCGGGTACGCTCACCTGGAACACGAGGTTCACGGGCAGGGGTCGCTATCAGGCCTAGTACTATGACATGACTGAGGTGGCTATGTGCGGCTAGTTTGATCACGACGTCTGTTACCGTGTACAGTATCTTGTCGATTCGCCGGGTGCTTTACTTCCTATCGAAAAAAAAAAACACATAGATGTAATGACATCGGTTTGGTTAGCATCATACTCATCAGTGTTTGGATTGATGGGCTGCCATGTATATGGTCAGTCGACTACAAACCGTTGTCATTTATAAAATTCCAATTTCAAGTGCAAGCTGAGCCTTGTCACATTCAGAACTCTCTTTGCCAGAACAAGAAAGGTATAGTTGCATTGAACTGTCGGGTTTTTGTACCTGCCTAGAAAACAATAAATACACAACGTTACGCGATACTGGGCCAAGCGAGGTACGAAATATGAAGAGCCATTCACAAGAATAGCTACATGGCTCTAGCAATACGTCCACTCGTGGAAGATCCAATATTCAAGAGCTCAATTTGAACAGCCGACAGGGCTGATAGCCTTTATTTTCAATAACTTCGACCTAGAGGAAGGTTGAGTCAACCACTTTAGTGCACAAAAGTGGAAACGCTGACGGGGTTACCCGGCGTTGCTCTTCCAAAGCTCGCCAGATCCCAGCAGACCTGTGTATCCGCCCAAAATATCCTATAACCAATAAGATCTCTCATTATATCCCAAAGTTGTGTGGGGCTCACTGGACAAGACCTTCGTCTGCCAAGATAGGACTCTTGGAAGCAACAATCCTCCACGCCGCAGGCACTCTAGACATGGTCACCTTGGTCTTGTATCCTATCCCCGACTGCAAAGTGCAATATCTGTCAGTTCCAACGAGACGAATGGTATAGCCCCCGCCGAGGGGCTGTATTTCCCACTAAAATACGTGATTAGCCCGACACAGTGCGCGGAGCAGGCCCGAGCCACGTACCAGCCTGACACCCGTCTTCTCGAGCTGTGCTTCCGGCCAGCAGCTAACCGTGCTCTCGTCGGGCGAGAGGCTGACGTACGTCTGGCTTGCCTTGTTCTGAAGCGCGTAGATGCCAGGTTGGATCGGGCCCATGGTGTCGTTGGGCCCGGTCGGCTTGAGGCACCACGTCATGTGCATTGCCGCGCTCTTATCGGAGCCGTCTTTCATACCCGCGAGCTTCCCCATGCTCACCTACAGCACGGCGTGAGTAGATCGTCGGGCCAGAGAGTTGGCGGAGACTACCAAGCGTCCTTGGCCAGTCGGAGGCGTGTCCCAGCAGAGGTCCGAGATAGACCACGTGATTCTATGGCGACACTGAGTAGCTTCACTGAGGACATCATACTAGATCTACTTACCGAACAGTCTGTGTAGCGAGATCCTCATATGTGATGCACCACACCGTCGGCACGGGGCTCAGGACCACCGTCTGCGAGAGCAGCTGGTCGCAGTCCGCAAGAGCGCAATATAGGCCGCTCGAGACCTGCTTGACCGTGTATCCATGTCCGATGCCAGCGATCTCCCACTGAATATACAGGTCAGCCGTTGCCGCAGACTGTAGAAAGACAGACAGACCTTCCCCAGCCGAGAGGGCTTGTCCTGCAAAATCAACGCGTCGTCGCAGTACCTATTGTAGATATCCGCCGCGATAGAATTGAGGTACTGTCCCGAGACAGAGTCGGTGATTTCGTATATCCCGTCGCGCACGACGGCCGAGCTGCTAGCGGGGGGCATGACGAGCATGACAAAGTACAGCAGCGGCGAAAGCTCGATTTAAAGGACGAAAAGCTAAATGGACTCGTCCGCAGGGATCCTGCTGCGTCCGTGCTATCAGTATAAGAAGGCCCTACGCTTGTATTAGGTTCAGTCAACGGTTCGCGCTGCGCTTCGTATATTCGCCATCTGGAACTTGAAGCCATGCTTTTCTGCTGCGCGTGTACAGCCTTGCACAGTGGTCTTGAGAATACAGAACAAGCGAATACAAATTGTAGGGGAGAGGTCAAGGCAGTTCTTGACGTGATCGTTGTGTGGCCGCAGTAGGCCGCAGGCCCGACGCTCGGCATCAATTGGTTCTGGCAAACCCTATAGAAATCCGTATGATAACATGCTAAGGCTTTCTTCGGAAAATACAAGGAGATATGAAAACAATTGTACTCTTCTCCTTTATTCAGTGGAAAGGCCGTAATACCATCCTATATGTTCATCAGCCAAATAATACAATGATTCTTATATGCAATGCGTTGTGCCGCAAAAAAAGTTAGTAAACTCTTCTCCTCAGCATATTTTTATGGTATTTCCCGTTAAGATTTATCATATCTTCTCACGAGTTATCACAGTGTTTCGTCCACTCCGTTATTCGCCTTGTGTCAATCAGTTCCAGTCAAGTAAGATAATGGTATCAGAGCATGCGCTTGAAGTAGGGCAGGATAGTGTCCTCATATTGTATGTGTTAGCATGCTCGTTTGTAGCCACGAAAATCTGAAAGCCTTGCCTTCATCAGCACCTCAAAACTCTCAGCTGGTGGGTACGAGAACAGCACAGGCACGTACATAGAAGCCTTCCACACCATATAATAGCGTTCCGTCCACAACAGACACAATAGACAATCTTCTCTCACGGATATACAATACGGGATCCGAACAACAAACGATACACCGAGCGCACAGGTAGGCGTGAGCAAGGGGGAGGCACGCGAGAATAAGTAGGAGACCGAGCTGACCGTCCGAATAGCAAAGAGTCCGGGGCGGGGAGTAGGCTGCCCTCCGCGGGCGTCGTCGAGGGGCATAGGAAGCGCGCTCTGCGTGCGGCGGGGGCGCGCCCGTCGTATATAGCAGCGCAGCCCAGCTCTGAGCAGGTGGAGGGTCTGTGGCAAAGGGGGGAAAAGGGAACGACCGTGCACCGGGCAACTTAGCCGGTGCTGCCCCAGATGCGCGAGACTGGTTGTGCGCCGTCGTACTGAGGGACGAATGCCTGTTCGTTGGCGCTCATGAACGCCGATCCCGACTGGAACAAGTCTGGCTGTCCGCCGCCCTGGTAGTACCCAGCGTGTCCTGCGGGCTGTGGAAAGACGTCCGCATAGCCGCCAGCCGCGAGACGGTCGTTGATGCCGCCCCCAGGCAGGCCGTATGCGGAGCCTATGGGCACACTGTTGACGGAACCCGCAGAGTCCAGTGGGTCGTACCGGCGCGTCGCACCGATCGTGGGCGGAGGAAGTAGATTGGTGCGCGGAGGGACCAAGGACTCTGACGGTATTCGATGGTGACCGCTGTTCATGAGGGAGCTCTGCTGCTGAACGAGCGAGTGGTGTAGGCCCGTCCCGTATCCAAGTTGGGTCGCGTTGGAGCTCGACGTCGCGGACTGCCAAGATGTCTGCGGTGGCCACGGGCTCTGAGTGGGCGGAAGAGGCGCCGCCCCGAGTGGTGCATAGTGCGGAGCAGGGCGAGAGACGTTTTCGAAGGTACGGTTGCCGCTGGGGTAGGGCAGACTTGTGGCGTCGGTGGACCAAATAGTGCTGCTTCCGGGGATCAGATTGACAGGAGGGCTCGACGCCGTTCGTTGATGGTGAGGAGACGTAGACGGATGTCGGGTGCCTATGAAGGTTTTGAGGAGGTCTTGTGCGGTCATGAGAGAAGCGGCGGCCGTCGGCGGCGAGCGCTGCATATCCAGAGGTACGAAGGGAGGCGACAGTGGCTCTAGGCGGCGTGGTGTATAGCCACTGCCAATTGGGTCTGGTCGTTGTCGAGGGGGCGTGATCGGTAGCCCGTTTATGATGGGGTCTTGCCGGGGTGATAGCGGAGCACTATCATATTAATTCCCCGTCAGTTCGTATGGGATCAACGAAGTATGCGCGACGCACCTGGGCTGATAGACGATCACTTCCTCGTCGTCGTCGTCCAGAGCAGGTAGCTTGAAAGCTTCTCCGACGGGATCGTCGTCGGTGCGCGTTGTCACCGAAATTGTGTCGTCCTCCTCAGGTGCTTTCTGCAAAAACGGTAGGAGAGTAGCCGGCGGTGGGCGTGCAGGTCTCACGAAGGAATGAGATGGTTCCGTGGCCTCAGCACCATTTGACCTCGCTGGTCTGTTTACAATAATCTCCGACCCGTGGGATCTCGCCCCGGAGATGGAGAAGGAAGGATTGAGAGTGATATGCCCCTGTGCAAACGAGACCGGGGTGAACTGCCCGAGGTCAGTGAATGGTGCACGCCTATTTAGCTGACCGGCCTACCTCATCTTCGGCAACTGCCTTAGCATCCACCAGAATGTCCGCGATCCGCATGAGCTGCTCTTCGTTCGGATGGACGGCACAAGGGTCCTGAAGATCAGTTACATTCGCGGCAGGCTGGACGTTGTCCAAGACGATATGCCTCGATGGCCCGAGTGGTTGCCCATCGCTGCCCACCATGTACTTGCGTAGCGGGAGGAACCCGGCCATGTCCACGTCCTCCTCGAGCTGTGTCATCAGCTTAGGGAGGCTTTCGACAGGGAAAGCGTTGATCAGAGAAGTTGAGAAGCGAGCATACTCTCGCCAGAAGTCGCAAATGCCGTCGACCGTGATGACAGAGTTGCCGCCGCGTCTGTCCCTCCCCTTAGAGTCCTTGGCAACGACGACCTCCTCCCCGCCGTTGGCAGGGGATTTGAGACTCTGGGACAAGTACCGGGTGTTTGACCGCAGCCACTTACCCGCCATACGAAGCGCGGGTAGCGTGCGTCGAAAAGTTGCGGTGATGCGCTGGGCCAGGTCGCCCTCCGCGGCGTCCTCTGGGGGAGCCTCGGCAAGCTCAACGATGCCGTTCTCGAGCAGGACACGATGCGCGGCGATGAGGTGGGTGACGATGTGCGATTCCGTTACCGCAAGCCGCGACGACCGCTTCTCCGCGTTCGACGGACGGCGTACCATACGGTGCTTCCATAGGGCGCCCTGCACAAGGATGATGATTTTTGAGATCATCTCGATAGGCAGAATGCGGTCCGTGACGAGTGCTGCGAACTCTTCGACGACCCTTTCACCCATGGACTTGGCACTGTGGATGTGGGCATTACGGTAACGAAAAAAATGACAGGTGGTACTTACTCGTCCATATTCATAAACCACTGCGCGTGCAGTACGATTACTTTCTCCTTGAACGACTCGACGCGAAGTCTCGGGGGTATGGTGGCGCCCGAAGAGAGTTCTTCCTGTACCTCTGCCTCCCGCAGTAAGCCCTTGGTCTTGTACTGCTCCAGCGCTCTGTGAAGGACAGTGCCGAGGTTCTCAGAGGCAGTCTCGTATGGCGAACGGACACATAGTGCACGATAATAATGCACAATGCAGCTGAGAATGTCCTTCTGGTATGAAGATAGGATAGCCAGCTGGTGTGACGGATTTCCATCATGAGGGAGCATGAGGCGAGCCTGCTCGTAACAAGATTGGGCGCGGTCATAATTCCGCAATCGGGGTAGCGGTGGGTGGTTCGCGCCGGGCGCGCCTCCCCTCCTGCCTCGTCCGCCTCTGCCGGCCGAAGCAGCAGGAGGACCATCCTCGTGACCAGCACGAGGACGGCCACCCGCTTCGTTGTATTGCTCCTTGTACCGCGCGATGTCGCCGAGGCAGACCAGGGCCTTGCTGAGAATAGCCATATGGCCTTCGCGCTGGGCGGCCGTCGTAGGGGCCATCGGTGACTGACCGTCTCCGACGTCGCTCTCAGGCGGGAACTGATGCTGATTTCGACGTGGAAAGCCGGCGCCATCGACTGCGGGCGTCTGGTCGTCTTCAGGTGTGATTCCGAGGGCGGTGAGCGCGGATTGGGCATCGTCGAGGGCGAAGTAGCGGCGCAAACGTAGGACGAGCTGCATCCAGAACTTTTCTTCTTCTGCGAGGAATTGTCTGAAGCGCTGCAGGAGCTTGCGGTACTCGACTGTGCGGTTGTGGGACGTGGAATGTTGTTGCCCCCCCTGGCGAGAGGGGTTGTGTAGTGCGCGGTCAAGCGCGGCGATGCGCTGCTTGTAGATAGCTATGATGGAGTAGGATGTTTGCATCCATAAATGCGTCTCCGCATCCTTGGACTCCCTCGCGTATGGATGAAGGAAGAGCAGGCGAAGGTACTGTCGTCGTAAACTAATGGAATAGCGTAAGCCTCTAAGGTGTTGAGGAATTGTGTAGAAAACGCACTTCTTTCTCTGAATATCTATCTCTCTGTCTGTGATATCGCGATTTTTGAGTGATTCCTTGAGTCCTTGTTGGAGGGCTTTGGCCTCCCTGGCGTACCCCGAGTCGGAATGTGGTTATTCCGACAGGAATGGAAGGGGGACGCACCTTGCTATCTGAGCTGCTACGTCGGACATGATATCTGTTCAGGCGTGGTCTTGACGCGCATTCCTAGTGTATACGAACGTTGGGACTACGAGTAGAGCTGCAATCATCGTCGTTGAGAACGACGAACGTAAATGCTTGATTCAATCAACTCGAGAGCCGGGGTAGGGCGCCTCATATTTGCACCTATTCTTGGAAAGTGTCCGTTTCTAGAGTCTATCATGGCAAAATAGACAGTATTGGTACGATTGTGTCGGCGTGTTGTGATCACTGTAGTTCTGATCATGACTTCATTGCGTCTAGTCTAGCCCCAATATGAGGCACCCATCGCGGTTTTTAAGGCTAGAGAGCATGGAATTCCGGAAGAGGAGACACCACTTTTCCGTTGCTAGAAACGTGTCCGAAATGTAAGTGGGATAAATCAAGTCTGCAATACAGTCGTAGTTTGCAATCCGATCAACATTTTTCCCATTTCTACACAGAATCTCCCCTTCCGTAATATTACCCAGCCAACTTAGCCACAGAGCTCCCTAATTTTCTGCTACACGTAAGCTTGTTACCACGGGGTAGCCAGCAAAGTCAGTTGAGTGCTATGCATCAAGCTTTCAAGCTTTCAGGCAGGAGGCCCAAGCGCATCCCTCTTCGAATTGGACAGCCGCAGTTCGTATCCTATCCGTAGCAAGGGGTATGCAGACATAAAATAGTATACAGGGGCCTCGGAAAATGTGAACAACGGGTCCAGGACCACTCCTGACGTTCCCACGGTCACAGATCTGGTAATCTAGGTCAGCAAGTGTATTCAAATTTCATACTACTACATAGGTACAGCCAAGTACAGTCTCCTTCCCCAACCTCTCCTTCGAGAGAATGCGTGGGATAGTTCGCCTAATCGGGCCCAACTTGCGTTCCCTACTCTCAGGGTCGGGGAAGGAGATTAAGCAGGCTGGTAACTTTAAAATAATCAACGATATATAGACTCGCCCGAGATATTTCAGCCGCCCACACGTATAACACCAGTCATCCCAGAGTCATCCCTATCGTTCCATCGACCAACTCGCCCGGCATGTCGCCCGCTAGCAGCCCCCCTCGCATTCGTTCTGGATTGTACGAGATAACTGACTGCGTCTCTGGACACTATCTGCACACCATTTCTACCTCTGCATACAATCAGTTTTGCGATGGTGCATTGATTCTACAAGAGAATCTCACCCCACTTGGGAAGGTATGGTCCATTGAGCAATCCTATCTCAGGGAACATACATATCTGACCGATCTCTGCTTCTGTAGTGGGAGATTGCCAGCGTTGGAGACGGATTCACCATCAAGCAGGTTGCGAGCGGCCTATACTGCTCGCTAGTGGACGGCGAGCAGCTCCTCTCTCAGACCGTTGTTCTAAGCTCAACCCCTACCGTATGGTCGATCACATACGAGGATGTCCCACTGCGGACAGTAAGGTCAGCTTTCTCAGACTCGGTAGGGTTGTGCGATAAGAGAACTCTTTGTTAGGATTACTTGGTCAACGACGGATCTTTGTTGGGATACGCCTCCGTCTGGGCGAGGACGTTTGGTAGGTTCATCCTTTTCGAGCTGCGACGTATCTAACTCCTAGTAGATCAGCCTAGGCAAAATTAGCAGCGAAAAATCGGAGAAGCTGTCTCTTCACATGAAATGGTGTTTAAGGCCCGCTTCGGAAGACATCTCAGGAGCAGTTCCACCCGGCATATATGCTCTCCAAAACAAGGCGAGCGGCACCTACGTTAGCCTCGCGCCAAATGAGAGGGATGTTTGTTGTTATCCCGAGAATGACCTTGGTAAGGCAGAGGTCAAGCAAGTACGTCCAATTCCCCTGTCATCCGAGACGCGTCCTGTCTCATATTTTTGCAGTGGGAAATATTGCCACTTGGCGCAGGTTATACGATACGGCTCGTTGGCACAGACCAATACTGTACACTACAAGATAGTATAAGTAACGGCGGGAAGATATCTCTGTCAAACCTTCCCACTGCATGGAAAGTTGTGGCTACAAGGAGCCCTCTTAACGCAGTGAAAGGCGCTCAAGTTGTCCAGTGAGAGGAAATGTTTACATGACGCAATCTGACATCCAAGTCTCACACATATATTTACTAGGATCTTTTGGGCCAGCACTCAGTTTTGCTGGGAGCTGCACAACGGTCAAGCAACTTCAGGAAACCAGGTTTGTCTATTTTTTGATCAATTGTATAAAGGCGATTTCATAAAGTGACTCCCTTCTCTAGGTTCATCTCACGTTACAGCAGGCTGATTATCGGGAGTGCAGGCTATTCAAGCTTGTTTCGTAGAATGAGGGTTCGACAAGCTCCGTTACCGTTTTCCACACCTTCCTCATGCAGTACTCCTACGCTCTTGGTAACTGTATCGAATGGGTGATACCTGCTCAAATTGTATCCATGTCGCACCGCCATGACGGTCGCCTGTGCGATGACCGGCGCTGTTTTCTGTAACATCATACATGCAACTACTAGATGTCCTGTACACACCAAGTGGCGCAATTTAACATTTATTTTAATGTGGCACACTGGGGAGAAATAGTGTATTAAACAAAGCCAACTTTCTGCTGACATCGAGTTAACCAAGCTATATGCTTGAGGTGGCTCAGTTAGTTTGTCCAACACAACGAGAATGCCAAAGTTGGCCCTGGAAAACCTGTAGAAACCCATGAAATGACATGTTAGGATTTTCTTCGGAAAATAGAAGGAAATATGCAAATAATAAGCCTTTTCATCTGCATTCACTGCTCTGGGGGGAAGAACATAAANCTACAATATTTCCCGCTAAGATTTTATCATGCTTTCTCACGGGTTATCACAGTGCTTCTCAGCGTCCACTTTGGTATTCGCCTTGGGCAAGCTGGCGGATACACGACGCGCTTCGAGAACCGTCACGTGCGTGGTTCATTTACGAACTTGGCGCTCAAAGTGTTCATGAACGGCCTCTCTTCCTCTCTTCCATCTCCCCAAGCTTTCCTCACCATCACTCACGCCCTCGTTTCGATATGGAGACATTGTAAGTAAAGGATTGCCACGAAATTTATACGACCGCGCCTTCTCTATGGGCCTCGTTTAATGACATCTTGGCGCACGCGACGTGGTACACAAGACAGCGTAGACTGATTGCAGCATCCACAGACGAAAGAAAGTCCTGCTGGAAAATGAACCTCTCCCTCCTGGAGAGATGAAAGCTAAAAAGCATGCCAGGCACGAGCCATCACCACCAGCCTCCGTTGTCGTAAGCACCGCCGTATGTTATTCAGAGTGGCCATCAGAGTTAACATATGTCAACGTATAGTCCATCTCATCGTCGTCGAGTGGGAGCACCGAGAGCGTAGAGTCCAGCTCTGTCGGAAACCCGGCGTCTACGCGTGGCACTGCGATAGTCATCTCGGACTCAGAAGACGAGGCGGATAAAGCGTGAGGCTTGTCTCACGCAGCTGTCCCTACGTTTATTTCTAAATCAAAGCTCACTGTGCAGGTATTCACTTCCCAAACTTCATCATGACCGCGTTGCCGCAACCCAGCCCCCACGCCCCATGATATCGAAGCCCCAGCTCATTGACGTACCTTCCAACTATAATAGGATACGACCTGCGAATTTCCTTCCCTCACGTCCTGCTCCCTCAACAAAGGCCATGCCCATCGCCGCTCACACGAACCATAACCTTCCGCGCCCTGTTGTGGAGAAGACCTATGAAGACTTCGATTTGCACGCTGCAGACAACGCCATAGAATACAGAGTGTCCAACGAAGATGCAGACAAGGCTCTGCGTGACCTCATGTCTGATGTCGGGACCAGCATTAACCAGGAAATTGACATGGGCGAGGCAATCGTCCCCGGGTTCAAGGACGGCATAGTCTTGCTGCCCCACCAGATCATCGGCCGCAAGTGGATGGCCGACCGTGAAACGGGAAAGCGGACGGGTGGCATACTCGCAGATGACATGGGGTAAATCTCATGCGTTGTGTACCCCCGCCATCGACTGAGGCGTGTCTTTCTAGTCTCGGGAAGACCATACAGACCATCACACGCATAGTAGAAGGCAAGATTAACAAAGCTGGCCGGGACGGAGGCTTCGCCAAAACTACCCTGTGAGTACCCTCTCAATGTGCGGGCCTCACTGCTGACAAATTACCAGTGTCATCTGTCCTGTCGCCGTAGTCGGCCAGTGGGCGTCCGAAATTAAGAAAATGGCGGAGGGTCTTACAGTGGTCGAACATCATGGCAACAACCGCGCGACAGGTATTGCTTTGCCTATATTCCGCCTGGTTGAGTTTAATCTTGTTTCAGATCCCGCAAAGCTGAAAAGCGCAGATGTCGTGATAACGTCATACAGTATTGTCTCCTCAGAGCATGGTACGTTCAACCCCGAAGCCAAGGACGAGGGTAAGTCCAAGAGCAAAAGCAAGTCGAAGGAGCCAACAGTCTCGGACGATGATGATGACGACGACGACGATGACGATGATATCAGGCAGTACCTACGCAAGAACAAGAAGCCCGCGGCTAAAGCATCGAAAAAGAAGGACGCCCTCTTCCGCGTGAAGTGGTGGCGCATCGTCCTAGGTTAGTTTCTTCTCGCAAGCAGCGGTGGCTTTAAATGATGAGTTTCGCAGATGAAGCACATAATATCAAGAACAAGACCACCAAGTCTGCGCAGGCGTGCTACGCTCTGGAGGGCAAGTACCGCTGGTGTCTCACTGGAACACCTATGCAAAACAACGTGGAGGAGCTATATTCTCTGCTAAAGTTCTTGCGACTGCGGCCGCTGGACGACTGGCAAAAATTCAAAGAGCAGATTGCTCAGCCCATCAAAAACGGCCGACCGCAACGAGCTATTAAACGTCTTCATGTACGCTTTCCTGTCTTCACCCTCTCATATGTGTACTTGACTACGTTCTGCTCAGGTCGTTCTCAGTGCGTGTATGCTACGACGGACGAAAACTACGATCCTTAACGGAAAGCCTCTCCTCGACCTTCCCGATCGTATCGTGAACAACGTCCAGTGCGCATTTGATCCCGAAGAGCAACACTTCTATGAGAACGTCCAGACGCTTGTACAAAATCGCCTTGAGAAACTGCAGCGCGAGGGTGACATGACGCGTAGTTACACTAGCATGTTGGTTCTTCTGCTGCGCCTCAGACAAGGTGCGCATTTTCTACAGTCGATTATCTCTCGGGAAAGGGACTGACAGTGCGGACACTAGCTTGCAACCATCCTTCGCTCGTCTCGCAGGACTACCGCAAGGACAAGGAGGCAGTTGAACCTAAGGCAGCGAAGAATGAAAAAGACCTCGACGATGACGCCGACGACCTCGCGGACCTCATCGGGGGCCTAGGTCTCTCCGGGACGACAAAACGGTGCCAGATGTGCCAGCGCGCCCTGACCCCGGGCAACACGAGCGCGAACGACGAGGAACACTGCACGTCCTGTGACGAGCTCATAGCCAAGGCCCGCCGCAAGTCTGGCACCAACTCGCACCTGCCCCCGAGCTCGACAAAGATCCGGATGATCCTCCACCTCCTGCGCGAGATCGACGAGCGGGGCGAGGGCGAGAAGACGATCATTTTCTCGCAGTTCACCTCGATGCTCGACCTTATCGAGCCGTTCCTCAAAGCGGAAGGTATCAAGCACATCAGATGTAGGTCGCAGAATTCTAGGCGATGTGTGCAGTGTGCTCAACAAGTTACTGTAGACGACGGCTCAATGACCAAGCAAGACCGAGAGGAGGCACTGAACAAGATCAAGTCGAGCAAGTCGACCCGAGTGATCCTCATTTCTTTCAAGGCTGGTAGTACCGGTATGCTTAATCTCATCCCTGAATGGTCCGCTACTTAACGAGCAAGCATAGGTCTGAACCTCACCTGCTGCAACAACGTGATCTTGGTGGACCTATGGTGGAACCCTGCGCTGGAGGACCAGGCGTTCGATCGTGCGCACCGGCTCGGCCAGAAGCGCGACGTCAACATCCACAAGCTTTCGGTCCCGGGCACTGTCGAGGAACGCATCCTTGAGGTTTGTCGCATCGTTAATTTTCCTTGCCAACCGCTACTGACAAGCGGTGTTCTATCAGTTGCAGGAGAAGAAGCGTGCGCTGGCCGCTGCTGCTCTGTCTGGCGACAAGATGAAGAACATGAAACTCGGCATGGACGATCTCATGGCGCTCTTCAAGCATGGCGGCGACCACGATGACGACGACGATGACGAGGACGATTAGGCTCCATCCATCTATCCACATATTCAGCACCTACAATACCCCGTCATATTGTCCGTCTCTCTGCTCCATTTCTTGGTGTTACTTTGCATACGCTATCAATATCCCCTCGCTGTCGTGTAATACTTTCTTGTTTTTAGGCTGATACGCTCTGGATTGACTATGCAAAATGTTCTTTTTCACTGCGCTCCTTGGTTCTATCGCACCTTCGATTTCCGGGTATATCACTGTAACGTAAGCAGGCCAGTCACCGAAAAGTCTGATTTCTTTGACGGGCAAGCATAGCCTAAGCGTTACCTAGATGTTCATGGCATAGGACGCCATATCCCACCTGCGAGCTCGCGAAAGCCAATTACGCGGAGAGCAAACGATATCAGAGTGGTGACGTGAACGATGGTGCGGGTTACATTACGAAGAGTGTATGCATTAAAAGTAATAACTGGCATTCCCCCTGACCAGCGGAGGGCGCAGGGAAAGTAGTCGTACATCCAACTGTGGCCGATTGTACGCGGCGCAACGGGGACGTGTGTGTGCGTAGCCTGCGGGCTTACCAAAGCGAAAGTGAAGGCGGCGAGGGGGCGCGGCGCGGCGCGGAGGGCTAGACGGTGTACTTGGTGTGGCTCCCGATGCTCTTGGCCGAGTCCGAGCTGTCCATGTCGGGCCACTCGGGATCCCTCTTCGAGATCGTGGCGACGTCGACCATCTCGTGGGTCTCGACGTTGATCGTGACCTGTTGGAGGGCGTGATCAGTACACACGTGTGAGCGGAGGATATAGGGTTACGCGTGCCTGGGGGCGGATGGAACGATTCGTGGCGAGGAAATCGGACATATTCTGCGCAGGCAGCGGGGGGTCAGAGCGAGTCGAGGGGTTGAAATGTGCGTTGTACGAACCGCGCCGCACTCTCCGTGCGTCGAGCACTGATTTGAGAGCGAGTTGACCCATTCTCTGCGAGAGTTGAGACTGGACATGACGGAGGTGGTGTACAGCTTTACGACACCGTAGTTGAAGACTTCGTGTGCGACAGGTAAGCAAGGAAAATGGAGAGGGACAAAGCAGACACGTACTCATATGGATGCCGGTGCTCTGCCTCGATGTGAGAATCAGACCTTTTCACAGTAGATGAGAAGTGACGTACGGAGGCTAGAAATGACACAAGGTGCGCAATCGTGAAGGACGCGGTCAGCATACCGCTTTGCACAGTCGCTAAAATGCAAATGGGTCGACGACGGTATCTCTGTGTGGGACTTTTTTTTTTACTCACAACGTATGATTTTGTTGAGCACAGTGTCGGTCTGTGAGAAGCCAGTCTTGTGCTTGCTCTATTGGAAACCGGTTTCAGTAAGCACACCCAATGTGACGGCGCAAAAGTTACCAGACCAAGAACAGGCTAAGAGCGATAGCAATAATGACGTCGCACACGGTACACGCGACGAGCCACGGGATGACAATGACCTATATGACGACTGTGAGTACCTTCATGCACATTGTTACGCCCAGGCACGCACATCCAGCTGAAGAATGTCAGCAAAGCTGGGTTTGATGGAGACAGCTATAGCCGATCCGATAGCGCAAACTACAAAGCTTTGAGTGACCAACGTATCGCCAGGGTGGCGGGGACTCACGACCGGACGTGGTAGAGGCGAGGACGACCACTGCTACCACCCAGTAATTCTTCGTCAGGACGTAGATCCGCCACGCGTAGAAGAGCTGAGCCATCATGGATATAATGCCCTATGGAGTGGTGCCATTCAGTTTGACGTGTAACAGACGTACCGTGAAGAGTACTTACAGCCATGGCCTCCTCTAACGAGCAAGTTAGGATTTCATTGTTCATGAGTCGTGTCGACTTTACCTGACGCAAACACTGGAGTAATGTGTCAGCGATCTGCGGTACCGAGCCAAGTGCGCCACTCACTCCAATTAGATTTGGAAAGCGCTTCTAGATTGCCTGTGGTGGCGATAGGTTATACGGTCATGCGCGTGCATGCAGTTGGTGCGTACCAAACTGATTGACGAGGCTGTCATATATCCATGCCATATTGAATGCGCTGTTACAGGTGTTGGCGATGAGAAGGATGGCGACCTAGACTGAGTCGGTAACGATACTAGTGGCACATGAGTGCATTACCTACGTAGTACTTTATCCAGGTAGGGTCCCTTCATTGATGTCAACTCTTAATCGTGTCCCAGACGGGAATAAAGAGCGTACTTTGGGAAGCAATTGTAGTATTGGTTGACCTGTGTGACCAAAACGCCGTACAATCTTCGACACCTCTCAATATTGTTGCACACGGGCACCAAGGATTCTCGCATACCCAACGTTCAGGAATATTCCTATCAAGCTGGGTCCGTGGCTACGAAACACCTTCATATGTCTCTGTCGTGAGCGAGACGACGAATCACTTACAGGACCTCGGCAAACTTTCCCCCTTCTGAGAGACCCATGTTGTGCCCACGGCGTGTTCCAACGGAGAAGACTCGGACCGGCTGGGTTGAAAGGTAGGAATACACAACAAGGAGACAGGAACAGAAGAGCAAAGTAGGTCGCTGACAAGATGCCTTATACAGACCTCGAAGGAAGACGGCGTTCTAAGGATATCCGCGGAAAGAAGCTGTGGCTCTTGTAAACTATTAACCAGAAATAACATGCCAGTAGAGGTAGGTCCACGCCCGCGGTCCAGGCAGGGCTCCTACGCGACCAGGGGTCCGTGTTCTGTTTCAGCGGAAGCGATCTGAAGCCTTGCGTGACCGTGTGTGGACCCCGTAACCCGTAGTCATTTTGGGCGTGGCGCGCAAGCGGCACCACGGAGTCGGCCCTGCTAGCGTTGAACGTTGAAATTTGGCCGTGGTCTTGCGCCTACATACTTTATCCAGGGGGTCCAGAAGCCGGCGCCAAACTTGAGGGGTCCGTCCCTTTCAGATCGCTCGTTAGACAATTCCGTTCAGTGCTAGCCGCGACGCGTTGTATCGCGGAAGCTTTGCCGTCTCTGATCGTGCACAATCAATCGTCTCGACGTAACCACACCAGCCTACCGAGGGAACTGACTCATTAGCCGTCGGGGTGAACATGAAAGCCTGCTTACTTTCAGTTTTCAGTTTAGACCTTGAATTGCTCTAGTGAGAAACTAAAGGAGAACTTGAAAATGAGCTGTTGAAGACAATTGGTCTGCATTTGGGCTGTGGCGGGCACTAGGTCGCCGCCACCTCCATGGCCGCAGTCTTGAGATGAAGGTTTTTACGTGCTCGTTATTGTGTGATCGCATCAATTTCTTGAGAGGAAGGACCGGCCATTCCCGTATGTCTCAAACGCAAGTACTCGTGCGACACGCGCGTCGGGACTCAACAGGCTCGCAGCCTCTAGCATGGGACCGTAACCCTGCACTTTGGATAGATACGCCACAGCGAGAAGTAGTTCCGGCATCAATACAAAATTGCGCCGTGCATCGATAGAAGCGGAGGCGGCGGCACGAATATTCACGCATGCGCAGGCTGAGTTCCGCCTCGACCACCATGTAATTCTCGTACACCCCTCATACTCATGCTGTGCTCGTACTGGAAAGCGAGAAAGTGCTCTGCCACATTATGTGCTCAGGGCATTTGAAAGCGAGTTCTCTTCACCTGCGCTACAGTATCGTCGCGAGCCATGACGTCATTTGGACACGCTTCGCTAGCCGAACAGAGCAGCGTGGTCAAGCCCGCTCATCGCGACGACAAGTCCAGGCTCCGGAGCTCGCACTTCAACGGCTCTCGGACAGAATAATGCAATGTCGTCTTGGACAGCACAGGCAGGCCCACATTTTTGGGGGTGAAACAGGTACAAATACAACAAGCGGGAGCGGGCCCCTCAAGAGGTCGGGGTAGCCCCGGTGTAGGCGTGGATGGTCTCGTCAGCACACCCTGCCGGGGTGTCGTAGTCGTATGGGCCGAGGTTGAGGAACAAAAGCTTGTTACCGGCAGCGTCGGGACACACTAGCCAGGCCTACACAGACAGATCAGCATTGATAGCCTATTGAGAGTGTTCGCGGAGACGCACATTGTTCTGAGGCCGCGAGACGGTCGCGCTGTTCCACTCGACGGTGTCGCCGCCCCAGAGGAACGTACCGAGGGTATCGGGAGTCGTCGCCCAACTGATGCCGAGCTTGACGACGGTCGAGTTCGCTGGGGGCTCGACGGTGGCGTAGAGGATGGTGCCGTCTGGAACGAGCTGCTCAAGCTGGCCGTTGTTGATCTGGAACTGCGCGGCGTCGACCGGGTCGCCAAGTACGGCGGTGCCCACGGAGTTGAGGGTCTCCGACCGAAGATACTGATGGAAGTTCGGGTCCTCCTAGGAACACGAAGAGGGTGAGAGATGTGTTTCGCAGCTTAAAGAAAATATCGTACGACTGCACGAATGAACGAGTTTCCAGCGATGAGGGTAGGTGTCGTTCCTGAAGCACTGCTGGTGGATGTCGGGCTTCCGGAAGAAGCACCGGAGGCCGAGCTGGAAGCAGAGGAGATGGAAGATACCGATGCGCCCTGAAGACATTGCGAGTAGTAGGGGTTCAAGACGCTGCAGAACCACCCGTCAGGGCATACGGTGGCCCCTGTCCAGCCCTGACCACCGCACTGTACATGACACCACGTCAGATTTTATCGCAACACTTCAAATATGGAGACCGGACGCACCTGGCCCCACTGCGGAGCAGTCTGAGCAGACACGACTGCTGCCAAAGACAAGGCGGCGAGAGACGCGAGCGTAGACTTGGCCATGATTTCGCTTCCTACGTGCGACGCTGCCTGGCACATCGCCTGCCCTCTTATACATCGGCCGCATGAGCTAGCGGTCCCGAGTTATAGGCGATATTTCGGCTAGCGTATGACCGGCTCGGGTTGACGCGTCGCCACCGACCAAAATACGCGACTGAGATATATCCGGAAGATATTCGGTCACAAAGAAGGAAAGCTGTGATGACGGAGGATGGATGAGCGGGTCATGCATCACCGAGCAGGGGCAGAAATACGGGACGTACTGGACTCGTGATGGAGCCGGGGCACCTCTCCGAACGCTTTCATGGTGCGACTCCATTGAATGAATGCGCGAAATGTCCGCTAATATGTCAGTTCTACAGCTAACAGCTCGAAGGCTGCATCTGCAATCAACGAGGGGTGCCGCATTTTCGGTAAACGTAGACATCTGTCGGAGGAAATGGTTTTCTCTAACAGTGCGCACCCGGGGTGTCACCGAGTATAGATGCCAGTGTCCTAGATTTGTCTGTCTACATGGAATGGCCTGTCTTACAAGAAGGTGGACGACAAGGGGTTGCCACAAGCCGTGGCGTGACGGCAAATGCCGAGCGTGGAAGCGCTTCACACTCGCTTTCAAGTTTCCGCCCTTCGCTCGGTTTCGTTCGTCGGGTAAGACTCTCGACAGTCAGTAGGCTAACTATGCAAAACAAAAAATTGGGAGTCTGATGTGCTTTATGTTCCACTAGTAGTACTGTTATAACGGTGAATCTATCTGTAACTTTCTATGTTTTGATGTCCTCGCCACATCTTGGGCAAGGTATAAACGACGGCCGCAATGACAGAGAGTACATTCGAACTGACCAAATAATTCTCTGATTCGATGTCAGTAAAGGCCCAAGGGACCAGGAGACTCAAATCGAGGCTGAAAGTCTCGAGGTTTGCGACAAAATGCGTGTGACGCAATTAATGATCCTCTGGCGTCTTTCCAAGCCTTAGCGTCAATCAAAGATTTCCAGAGCCATCAAATCGACGCCGCGGGCTGCTTGCAACGTTCTGCACAACCACCTCCCCTCCCCGCCCGTCTTCTGTATCTACCACCATCGCAATGCCGGACGTTATCCTTGTCACCGGTGGAACTGGTCTCGTTGGCCGCGCCATCCAGTACGTGATCGAGACCGAGCCCGAGGGATCGCGTTTTGGCAAGAAACCCGGTGAGAAGTGGGTGTTCGCGTCCTCGTCTGAGGCAGACCTACGGTGGGTGCGAATTGCGTGGGTAGGGATGAGGAATCCTGAAAATATGTGTATCAGGGACATCAAGGAGACGCAGAAGCTGTTCGAGAAGTACAAGCCGACGCATGTCATCCATCTCGCGGCCCTTGGTGTGTCTGCAGTCAATGATACCAGATGCATTGTCTAATATAAATGTGTAGTTGGTGGTCTGTTTGCGAACATGAAATACAAGGTATGCCATCTCACCCATGTTTCCGCAGGAGCTTGGAAATTTACGGACGCGCTCAGGCAACGTTCCTCCGCGACAACACGCTCATCAACGACAACGTCCTGCACACCTCACACACGGCCGGTACGAAGAAGCTCGTCTCATGCCTCTCTACATGTGTTTTCCCGGACAAGGTTACGTACCCGCTCGACGAGACCAAGATTCACGAGGGCCTGCCGCATCACAGCAACTTCGGCTATGCGCACGCAAAGCGGATGGTCGACGTTGCGAACCAGTGAGTGTGTAGGCTGCGAACATGTAAAATAGTATGTTGACGGCGGATGTAGTGCATACAAGGACCAGTACGGCTCAAACTTCACATCTGCTATCCCCACCAACGTCTTTGGCCAATACGACAACTAGTGCTGTCCCTCTCCTACGCGCCTCGGGATTCGACTAACCTTCCCCCAGTGACCTTGAGACCGCGCACGTGATCCCCGCGCTGATTCACAAGTGCTACCTCGCGAAGAGTGCGTCCTAAACCGGCATTTGTTCTACCTAGAAACGCACTCAGATTCCGTGATACAGAGAACGGCACACCCTTCGTCGTCGGGGGCACAGGAAAGCCCCTGCGCCAGTTCATCTACTCGCGTGACCTCGCGAAGCTTTTCATCTGGCAACTGCGCGAGTACGACGACGTCGAGCCGGTCATCCTCTCCGGTGCGTGCCCCCACAGCCCCCCTCTCTGTGTGTATGTGTGCGCTGACTCCCTCACCAGTCGGCGAAGACGAGGAGGTGAGCATCAAGCAAGTCGCGGACGCGATCGTGAAGGCGGTCGGCTTCGTGGGCGAGTACGCGTTCGACGCGACCAAGGCGGACGGCCAGTTCCGCAAGCCGGCGTCGAACAAGAAGCTCCTCGGCCTCATCGGCGACTTCCAGTTTACGCCGTTCGACCAAGGTGCGTTTGGTCCTCTACCTGGCGGGTGAGCGGGCGCTGATGTGGTGGTGGGCAGCGCTGGACGAGTCGGTACAGTGGTTCTTGCAGAACTACGACACGGCGAGGACGGGTGTCAAGGCCGCGTGAAGACTGCGCAGCGGATGTGTTTGGATGGAAGGGCGACACCAGAACCAGCTGTAAACCTCATAGAAATAATAGGACTTTGGGATGCTTGGATGACTAGATTCACACTAGATAGCGCCATGGAAGATTCATACACGCTGAGGAATCTACCATACTAATGGGGGCATCAGAGGCCGTCATGGGCTGCCGCGGACCCAGGTGCCAGTACGTGCCCTGTACATAATACTCGACACAGTGCAGCAAAGGTGCTACAGCATCGTTCGCAAGGCGTCATGAGGGTCTTCTACGTGCAAAGTACTGCATTTCGGGGCGTGGTGCAGACGAGGAGTGCCACATGATATAACTACCCTTCACTAGCTTCGCTCTTGACATCGTAGTCGACTTCCTTGACCTGGTATTCGGGCGCGCCGACGATGACGGTCGACTCAGAGTCGGACTTGTCTTCCTGGAACGTTGTCATGTCCAGTTGGAAATCGTCTGATGCATGGCTTTCCTTCAAGTTCTCGTCAGCCCGGCCGCGCCAGCGCCCGCGGATTTCCTGGGACCACTGGACGGCGCCGTCGCCGGCGCCCCGTGTGCGGACGAGGAGCGCTAGGCGGACGACGAGGAGAGTTGCTATGGTGCACGCTGTGAGGACGGACGCGACGAAGAAGAGGAGAACGAGGGTCCCGGCTAGGATACCACCTAGAGGGCGCGTTGAGCGACGTCAGAGAACGGAGGACCGACAATGTACCGGCGACGAGTGTTGCAAGGAGCGACGCAACGACGGCCCCGCAGAGGGCGACGGACAAGAACGTGCCCGCGACAAATAGCGAGAAGAAGCTGTCGTAAAACAGATTAAACAGAGGGTATGAGTCTCGAATGTACACACGTACGTGAAGGACAGGACTGGTAGGAGACTCAGCGCAGCGAATATGACAGCAAAGGCCTAGACGAGGCACCCTTCAGTGAACCGTGCACGAACCCGCGGCGTACATACCGTGAATATGGGTCTTTTCTGGAAAGACCGAGCAGCGTATGACACGCCGGGTTTCGCATAGGCTTGGTCGATGCTGCGTAGCACCGATGAGCCTTGCCGCCCTCACACGAGGTCACTGGCCACCCACTGCTCGACGACGCGTCGCACAGTCGCGACACTCGTCTCGAAATACGAGTGCATATCCCCGCTCATTTCTGTGCACAATTATCAGCCAAAGTCCGGGATTTGCACCAGGCACGTACGTGGTCGAGAACAAGGCTGTTACCGCAGACGCCTGAAAGCAGCGCGGCGACGGCAAGCTCAGCCCTTTCCTCTCGTAAAATCCGCGACCATCCGTTCGCTGCGTGGTCGGCGTTTTGAGCAGGAAAAGACAAGTCCTCGAGATCGGACGAGGCGATACACGTTTTTGGTCGTCTATATAACATCTGGACGCGCTAGCTCATCGCACTCTCCATCTCCTGCTCTCTCCCCTCAACACCCATCTGCCATGTCCTCGTCCATCTCAGACGTCCCGACCGGCTTTGCCCCACTCGTCAAGCTCGACCTCCCCTCGCCCGAGGAGTATCGCAGGCGCAAGGTCGCGCTCATCTCTGGTGCGTCGTAGCCCTGGTCTCGTGCCAGCTCGTCGGGCCAACCGCTCGTATTTTCCAGGCATCACCGGCCAGGACGGCTCGTACTTGTGAGCACTCTGTGTCGTGTCGTGCGGCCACCCTCTGATACAGGCCCCCAGGACCGAGCTTTTGCTCTCCAAGGGCTACGAGGTGCACGGCATCATCCGCCGCTCGTCCAGCTTCAACACGAACCGTCTGCACCACCTCTATGCAGATCAGCACGAGCGTACGCCTGCGCCCGCTAGCTCCCCCCGTGCCCGCTGCTGAGCACCACCACAGGCCCGAACAAGTTCAAGCTGCACTATGGTGATCTGTCCGACAGCACGAACCTCGTGTACATCATCGCGCAGGTGAAGCCGACCGAGGTGTACAACCTCGGCGCGCAGTCGCACGTCAAGGTCTCCTTCGAAATGGCCGAGTACACGGGCGACGTCGATGGCCTCGGCACACTGCGTCTGCTTGACGCGATCCGCACGTGCGGCCTCGAGAAGCACGTACGCTTTTACCAGGCCTCGACGTCCGAGCTCTACGGCAAGGTCGTCGAGACCCCGCAGAGCGAGACGACGCCGTTCTACCCGCGCTCGCCGTACGGCGTCGCGAAGCTGTACTCCTACTGGATCACGGTCAACTACCGCGAGGCGTACGGCATGTACGCGTGCAACGGCATCCTCTTCAACCACGAGAGCCCGCGCCGCGGCCGCACGTTCGTCACCCGCAAGATCACCCGCGCCGCCGCGGACATTTCGCTCGGCAAGCAGTCGTGCCTCTACCTCGGCAACCTCGACGCGAAGCGCGACTGGGGACACGGTGCGTCGCGCGCGCACCCCGCTGCTGCTGACCGTGCTGTACTCACGCGCGTGCCGCAGCGCGCGACTACGTCGAGGGCATGTGGCTCATGCTCCAGCAGCCGGGCCCGGAGGACTTTGTCCTCGCGACGGGCGAGACGCACCCCGTGCGCGAGTTCGTCGAGAAGACGTTCGCCATCCTCGGCATGACCATCCAGTGCGTGCCCCCCTGCGCGCCCCCAGCTCACCGTACTCACGTCGGACCCAGGTGGCGCGGCGCGGGCGAGGAGGAGGAGGGCGTCGACGTGAAGACGGGCAAGGTCGTCGTCAAGGTCGACGCGCGGTACTTCCGCCCGGCCGAGGTCGAGTGCGTCGCTGTCGTTTCCTGCATCCCCGCGTCCGCGCTGACGGCGCTGCCCCCAGGCTCCTGCTCGGCAACCCCGCCAAGGCGGAGCGCGTGCTCGGCTGGAAGCGAAAGGTCGACTTCGAGTCGCTCGTCAAGGAGATGGTCGACGCGGACCTCGCCGCGTCCAAGTCGCTCATCGAGGACCAGAACTAGGCTCACAGAAACAAATGAAAGACAACATTGTAATCACTCGAAGGGGGCGGACGGTGTGTGTAGAATTTTCTCGTGTCTCGGATGCTTTCTTGTCTACCAGTCGTACGGACTAGCGAAATTCTTAATCAGGACTATGAAAGACCGTGTGCTGTGCAGACCACAGAGAAAGCGCTACCCTTGTCCGATGTTAGTGACCATCTTTTGCTGCTTCGACACTTCTTCGGACCCGAGACCGACAGCAGGGTTGCGCAACGGTATACAAGGTCGCTAAGGGTCCTCCCGACTTCTAGCGTCGACGGCTCCGCACACAGATGTATATTTTGCATAACGATGAGTCTATTGATAACAACGCCGACCTGATGTCGCGGATGCATAGGGATACACGAGAGGGGTGGATTATGCAGCTACTTTGGGCTAATAAAGGGTATCCAGCAGCTGTGCGCCAAGAAAGCTAAAGATACAGTTGGGGGTTGAAAGAGCAGGTCGAAAGCAAAGGAATGACAGCATCCAAAACAACATGGTCCCGGTGAACCTGCGAAACCAAAGAAAAAGAGCTTGACGTTCGTGTTTTTGGGAATAGGTGGAACGGCAAAAGGGTCAAGGTGTAACGCAGACGGATAGAAGGTAAGAGGGAGCGAGAGAGAGGGAGAGGCGCTCTAGACCATGTGCGAGTCGTCCCGGACAGACTTGGGCACGTCGACCGACCGCCGGTCCGTGACGATCTCGATGCCGACGACGACGCCCGAGTCGGGGCGCACGACGTGCGGCGGCTTGCGGTCCTCGTTGCCGTCCGTGGGCGTCGGCGCGAACGCGCTCGCGGCCGAGTCCGTCGGCGAGTACGGGCCCTTCTCGAAGCCCTCGAGGTCGCCGATCGAGATGTCCGTCGAGAGCTTGTCCGAGAACGAGTCGAGCGAGTCGCGGCGGTGGCGCGAGGCCATGCCGCCGGAGCCCGTCGGGAAGCTGCGCTGCACGAAGCTCGGGATCGTCGCGCCGAGCTTGCTGCCCTTCGACGGGCCCCACCCGCTCGAGGAGCCCATCGACCCCGCGCCCGTCGAGAGGCCGAGCCGCTTCGCGACGGACGTGAACGCGAGACGGTAGTGTGTGCGCGCCTCCTCGGCAAGGCCGAAGAAGACGAAGAAGACGAACGCGCAGGAGACGGTGAGCCACGGCTGCAGCGTCAGGCTCTCCTGAGCGCCTGGGATGAGCATCCACTCGATCGTCGGGTATTGCTCGATGCGAGAGTAGCCGGAGTGCATGTCGCCGAGGCCCCGCCATACGTAGATAGGCTGTTGGGTGTCGCGAACGAGGAGCCAGACAGATAGAGGAATGGTCGCTAGCAACTCGATACCGGCGAGAGCCATGAGGCGAAGGTAGCGGTTGAAGGTGAGGTTGTTGTTGGACTTGAGCAGTTCGCTGAACTGACGGCGACGCTTCAGGAAAGCACGAAGAGTGCCAACTGGAAGGAAGGAAATCAGCACACATACCGATGAGCATATCATCCGGGTACGTACTGCAGAAACCAGAAGAGACGAGACCAATAATGATGCAAAGGCCGTTGGTGACAAACATCTGGAAGTAGGTGTTGGGAATGGGGGCAAGCGGGCCGATGCCCTCGTAGATGTTGAAGCGGTGGCCTTGAATGAACCACATAATGATCATGGTAGCAATCGGAATACCCATGCCAATGGCAAGGTCGATGAGAATAGCCCGTCGGCGCTCAGCCCTGCTGGTCGAAACAGAACTGGTACTTGCGATCTTGTAAAGACGGCGGTTGATGACGAGGGAGGCGGCGAGGATCGCATGTGGTGTGACAAACATGATGCGAATGACTAGAAAACTTGTTAGGCTACGCGACCTCAAATGTGTATAGACCATTACGTACCAATGTCACACCAAACCGGAGCCCAGTTAATAGCGTTGTCCCTCCATACAACGCAGTTGATGAACTGGATGAGGGTGTACGATCCCACCCATCCGATGTACAGGACGCATCCCACGTTCCAGGCTGTCGCAAGTGGCGTAAGGTTCACACCGCATGTCCACTCTTCAGCGAATGAGAGCTCACCTTCAAGATGCCAGTACAGCGGAACCGACACCAGGCAAAACGCGATGAAGGAGAACGCCGTGAGAAGCGTCTGCTCGGTCTGCCAAGGAACCATCTCTGCGCGTGTGGATGGGGATGTGGATGGGGGATCGTCAGCACGAGGCGGGCGTGCAGAGGTGAAGAGCGAAGAGACGACGAAGGGGTCGTGAGCAGCCCCAAGGAGATATTTATGTCGAGGATTGGCGTGGGTCCCCCCTTATTCCCTCTTTCGGGGGTCCCCTTGTCCACCGCAAGAGCAAAGTCGTTATTGGCATCGTGCAAGGGTTATCACGCCGTCTGCTTTTGGACAGTTGCTTGTAGTCCACCGTGGGGACGCTCGCTGGAATAGGAAGCTTGAGTGATGGGATTGATGGATCGCGCATTTACTCACAGCGTCTCCGTGCGGCATGACCCTCCGAGCCCTCATATCCCCGGCCTCGAGGCATCGGCAAGCAAAGTCTAGAAAGCGGTACAGCGTGACCAGCAATGAGCATCCACGATAGAACGGTGAGATAGCCTCGGACAAGCGATGTACGGCCGAGAATGAAGTGTCGAGATTGTCGCTGGTATCGACACAAGACACGCCAGTAGCAGACGTGCTCGAGAGAGACAGGACTGTCGTAGCCGTAGGGAGGGCTGTTGTACACAGCACGCCGGAAGTTTTGCCGGTGTGTAGAAAACAGAAGAAGCGCAGCATGTTGAGAAGGCTGGTCAAGAACATAGAGCAGTCGCCGAGCACATCAGAGTCGTATCTCGCAGGTGATAGAACGACATTGTCAGGGTGGATGCTAGCCTCCGGGGAGAACAAGGTCGCGACTAGCGGACCCAAGGACCGTCGTGGCGCTCCGAGCCTCAGGCCGTTGCCGAGGTGTCTGACTGTGCGGTTCCGTGGGGGATAGAGTTGGAAATGCAGACGGCACGCTTGGCCGAGGCCAAGAGCACCTATACTGTAGTGTCGTGCACAGCACTAGGTATTGTTCTCCATAGGACTCGAGGTTACTCTTGTAGACCTTCACTAGCATACGACCCAGGTCGGTCAGCAGCGCATGCATAGAACGGACTAACCACGAGTGTTCCTCGTCGACGTTCCCGCTGCGTCCCAGACTCAGGGCCAGATAAACTCTGTATGAACGCTCGCTGATAGCCTACCACATGGGTGCGGCGGACCTTCTGACTACGTCCCTTTGAGGCTGTCGTTTATGAGTCTCACAAACAGAGTCCGCGGGAAAAGAGACGGTAAATTGTGAGAGACGAAGTCACATGGACTTTGCAGCGTAGAACAATGACTGCCTGTTTAACTAAGAGAAGGTTCAGATGAGGAAACTGCTGAGAGAAAGGCAGTGTTTAAGCTACCTTCTCTGCTTGTACACCTTTTCTGTGTGCTGTGCACTCATCTTGTCTTTGCTATAATCATACCAGCCATCAAGTCAAAAGAGTTGCCATCCGGTTGCAAGTCGATGAAGCCCTGTGAGGTGTTATAACCTCCACTCTCGGGTATCGTGCGCAGCAGACCAAAGTCGCTAGTGATACCCACGACACGGACGCGAGTATGGGGTGTTGTCGTGGTAAGCGTCACCACCTGGTCTCTGTATGTTGGATTAGATGCCGCCGAGGAAACCCGATTATACGGGCACTCACGAATGCAGCCAGTAGCCGTAGTAGCGATCCAAGAAGGGTTCAAATGAGCCTCGATTGGCGACGAAAGTGCTCCAGAGGCCCTCAAACTTGGTCATCAGAATGGCGGCTGTGCGTTCCATGGTCGGGAGCTCGCGAGCACCGGGCGGGATGATACTTGCGAGTGACGCGATTGGAGGCGGGTTGAGGACGTTGACTCCGCATCCTGCGTTGTACATCAACCAGCGACCACGCCAGCATTGTCATGAAACTCACCGATAATAATGTCAACACCTTCTCCGTCGATGGCTGTATACACCAAGATCCCCGAGGCCTTCGTGGGCTTTTCCTTCCCACCTTCGCCGACAATGTATACATCGTTCGGCCACTTGATTCTAACTCTATCCCCACACGACCCAAGTACACCGTCGTCTCGTGCAGCTTCAACAACGGCAAGTGCAACAAGATACTGGACGAAGACTAGGCGGGAGGGAGGCATGGCGGAAAGGGGAATCCGCAGACGCAAAGAGAACTGGAGGCAGCCCAAAGGCGAGACCCACGCGTTCCCGCCTCTTCCGCGCCCAGCGAGCTGATAAGTCGCCAGAGAGACCAGAGGCGAAGGAAGAGAAGCGAGGAAACGAGGGTTCCTAAGATATGCAAGTCAGAAATGCGCATATACGCGCCAGACGTGTACTCACTTGTCCATCAGGGTCTGAGTGCTGGTCACCGCTTCGCCGTACAGGAATGCCTCGCCAACTGCCCAGGGGCTACCAATTGTGTGGCCCGCTTTCTGATGAGCGGCATCGAGGTCCTGGAAGTATTGTTGGACGTTGAAATGAGGGGTGAGTGACGTAGGCGGCAGCGATCCGTTTTCGTATACGACTATATGCCGCGTTGTATCTTCGCCAGAGGACGAGCGAGCCTGCACAAGTAGACCTTCTCCGTCCGACGCATCGTGGAATCCGAATGTGTCGTTCGTATCCTGGAGAGTGGCTGGAGGCTTCAGCTCGAGACTTTGCAAGACGCGGGCCACGATGTCGGGATTGGAGGGAGTGGAGACCAAGAACTGGGGCAAAGGATATGGGGGTTGGTCTGGGGAAGTAGATGGAAGCTGAAGTCCGAGGGAATGAAGCGTCTTCCCGAAGAGGGCCCTGCGCCGTTCTTCGGCCAGTCGAGTATCAGCCGACCCGTCCTCTGCGACGATGGGGACTTCTAGCTGAACGCCCCACAGAGTGATCTTTCCCGCGCCCACGGCAAGCTCAGCAGCGATAACGCTGTTGCCATCTGCACGCCGGGCTAGTACGCGAGCGATCCCGTTCGCATCTACGCCTTCGAAACTGACGTCTCCGCTTTCCGCAACTCCTGTGACGTTGGTGCCATCTTCACCTACGATCGACGTTCTCCTGAGATTTTCATCCGTACCGGGAGGGAAATTGCAGTATATGCTGGAGCCTGTCTGGGCGTGCTGGAAGCGAAGGCTATATTCCCCCGGTCCCAGGAAAAACCCCCCGTACTTCACCCCGGCTCGGAGACCTAGGAGCGCGCCTCCCTTCTCCACATACGTCCTGATGGCGGCTAAGACGGTGTGCGAGAACTCGAGGTGGTCACGGCAAGCGGGGAAGACAAGGAGTGCGCAGGAGGTACTCCACGGCTGCGATATGAACGATTGCAGGGTGATGGGCTGCACGGTATAATGAGGGTATAGCGCAAAGCGTAGGGCCGTGATCGCCCGCGATACCGAGGTCTGGAGGACCTCAGGTCCTGTGTATACTAGCACGTTCATTGCGGATACGAAATGGGAGCGGACTCAGATTGAGCGTTCTTGGGTGCGTCTGCCAGAACCTTCGCAGGGTCATTATCCTGGGCAGCATTGCGAACGGTTCAAAACGGACTTTTCTTCGGCTTGCGAGGCGATAAGAGGTGGGAAAGTGAGGGGATACAGATAGTGTGAAGACTGGACGTAGACCTTGAATGAGGGAACTGTTGCAAGCTTTGACCACAGGTCTCGCGTCTTCGAATAAGTTACTTGCGACTTCAAAGTGCGTTCCCACAGTCAGAAAGAGGAGCGCCAGATGGATTACTTATCGTGGGAATAAAAGACCGTGGCGTCCCATCAAAACTGATTCACCGCCTCGATATTTCCCACGCATTGTGGCCCTTTCTAGTCAACTTCTGGTTGCACCCACCCGAATCCTATGCACTCAGGAGCGGTTTTCCATTGAGACTTTCCAAACATGTTTCCCCATTATCCGGCGCGATCTTACAAGGTGGCTATACGCATTCGTATTTCGTGCTCGGGCGGGAATGGGACAAAGCGTTGTCAGTGCTAACGAATCTGGGGTCATTATTACGTGGAGAAAACCGTGCGCAGATTGATATTTGACGGTATGTTTGGGTAAAGGTAGTCTCAAACTCATTTCGTCAGCATGAAACTGCGCTGGGAACAGCTTATCGTTCGCCGCTCAGGCTGATCGTGTTTCTAGTAGGTAGCAAATACAACCGGGTTACATCAAATCATCTCCATGTTACCCGTCCCCTCTATGGCGGAATATCGGGATGATCCCATTGGGCTACCTAAACGATAGCAGACCGCAGATATCCGTGCAGTTAGCGGATGCCCTCGGCCGCCAAAGCATTCCGAAGCCATCCATGTATGTTATGAGTTAAAGGAGCGCAAGTGGCACCCTTCTCGATATTTCTCTACGCAAAAGCAGAAGTAGCTCCCCTGTTATAGTCGTAGGGCCAGTGGCGGTGCCGCCGATCCCGCAGAGCCTTCACGCAGGTCCCGATGCTAACCCGAGCCACACGCTGTGGTTATTAGATCACTTGCCACATCACATCCTTGCCTTTCGAAAGTTCCATCCGCTGCCAGCGCATTCGACGATGGAGCGTCCGAAGGGACGTTTGACTCAAGGCGAGCCGCATGGACAGCATCGTAGACGGTGGCATCGTGAGGCCTCCCGACGGGCGCGGCAAGTGTTCAGATGAGTCATGCATTTTATGTTCTACGGTACTGTTCTACGCAGGGAGAGAAGACGCAGAGAAGTACAAGGTTTGAGGGCGCGTTTTCTGACCCCATAGTGAAACTAACTATGGTGTCGCTAATGTACAGCTCCAAGGAGCAGAGTGTCATTTTGATGCAGGCTTGATGTAAGTATGAGTAAACCTCCGATCATGAAATATGATTCCTCGTGCTAAGTTCGCCTGCAGACATTTCCCATATCGTCTGGTGGATTGGGTGAGTTTCGTATGCGCAGAGAAGCATGGTCGTAAGGACTTGCCTTTTTCGCCACTCATAATACTCGTTGCAGCAGCGTCCTTGGGCTACTTCGCCACGAGGAGTGTCAGCTGCGACGTCTCTGGGGGCCAGGGCCCATCGCGACCGTCTACGACGCTCAGCCAGTCCTGGCGCGCCTCCGGTACGCCATATACCTTCTTCTTCTTCGACAAATACAGCCGCCCCGCCCCGTTCGTTGCTTCACAAGCCTTCCGGATGCTCTCGAGCCCGTTCATCATGCACCCGTGCCCGGACATCCCCGTGTCGCACCAGCCGTCGTCGTCCTGGACGTGCACCTGGACGGAGACGTGGCGCAGATTGGGGAGGTACGTGCAGACGGCCGCCGCGCGCGCCGCCTCCTCGGACGCCGGGGCGAATTGCGCGTGCTCCCCCTCCAGCGCGGGATCGCCCTGCTCATCGCCCTCGCGCTCGGGCACGGGCGTCTTGAGAAGCACGCGCAGAAACTTGGGGAGGCTCGTGTAGCTCTGGACGCCGCTGAGCAGCAGCGTGGTGATCGACGGAGTGAGCTCTGCAATCTCCTCCCAGACCGAGTCCCGCATGTTGAAGGAGTCCATGAGGTGGAGTCGCTCTAGCGCAGGGAAGAGGCTTTTGTGTGGTCTTGTGTCGGCAACGTAGTCGGATGGGAGGAACGGCGAGTCGGAGGGCCGGATGAACGGTAAGGAGAGGTCAGTGAGGTAGGGGAAGCGGATGTCGGTGCCGGAGACGTCGAACGTATCGGGGTTGTGGATCACGAGCGTGTTCAAGGTAGGTGCTGCACGGATGAGGATGTACTTGAAAGCCGCGTTGAGCATTGCCCTCCGCTCTCCACGCGTCGTGTTAGGTCCCCATAGTGGGACGTCGACGGTGATGAACAGGTGGCGGATATTCGCCCGAGACTCCCACCTCGCGAGAAGGTATGAGAAGGCGAGGAGGCGGTCCTGGCTGTTGATCTCGACGGAGGTGAATCGTACAGGCAGGACGACTAGCCGCGTGAGGCGCGAGACGCGGGAGAGCGAACAGCTGGTATACCCTCCATCTGTGCAGGCGAATGCGAGGATTCTCTGCCAGACCTCGATGGGACAGCGTTCCATGCAGCTATGCGAACTAGTATGAGAGGGAGTGCGAATTGGTGTCCATGAAGCGGCAGCACGATGCTTTATGTCTGCGCGCAAGGAGTCGCTAAACACTTCGCAATCCATAGGAGCGATTCATGCCGTACTCCAGTCCGGGCAAGGCGGTTGCTGTGTGATGTGATAGGGCTCCCGCCCGCCTGTCAGGTACGGAGCGGTCATGATGCATGAGTCGCAGCGTCAGCCACGTCGAACTCATCCAGCTGTGGACATCGGCTGAACATAGAATAGCCACGGTCGGTGATGCACATAGCAACTGTGCCACAGCATATTCAGTCATCCTGATCACGCTGATCAGCGATCATTATTGGCATGACGCATGTAGTACGAAACAACAAGCTACTCACCAGAGTTGCCACAACTCACACAAATTGTGCTAGACTGTACTGATCCGTCCCAGTCGCTCGGGGGCAAACGCTATAGGCCGCCATGGCGGTATCTCTGGGCGATAGAAGCAGGAGTCGAGTGGTTGGCGGCAAGAGAAGCATGGTCCGGAAAGCGAGGTCAATGGCTGGAGGTGCTAGCAGCGTTCATGCTAACGGCGTGGCGAGGTCCTGGGTATGTCGGAACCTCGGATGCCTCCTCCCGCCAAGCCAAATAGCCAGCACATCTGTGTCATACCTGAACAGCCGACATGAATTGTCAAGGTCTTTTCAGGTGCTAAAGATAAACGTCCCCTCACCTCAATCATATGTGCATTTCTCTTGAAGATCCAGACCGAAATACTACCCGTGAAGCGCACGCCGTCGGCTTCCCCGAACATTGGACGCAGTGTCGATCTTGGAAGAGCATCGACAGCAAGCTTAATTCCGTCATGGTACCCGTTCTTAAATATTTACGAAACGAAACCGAGTGAAGTGTGAAGATCGCTAAACGTTCTAGCAGGCAGCGTTGTGGTCAGGTTATGCTATTCGACTGACGCCCCGGTGTCGTCCGATGGCACTCTGAATCCGATCCCTGACGGTGATGGCATCAGCGATGTCGGAGCCGGCCGATCTACTCGCTGGCGTTTTCGCGGGTAGCCTTCGCCAAGCAAACAGTGAACAGCGAGCAGCGAAACAATATTCACTAAGCCTGCGCGGCAGTTCATGTCTATCTCCAGTACAACAGAACTAGGCCCCGCACGGACCCATCTCGAGTCAGGCGAAAAAAAATATAATAGTCTTGGCAGCACACTTCGTACACAACACTTACAATAGCACGAAGATTTAGGATCTCTTGCAGACACAGCGAGAACACAGGGTAAGAAATATCTTATAGGCGGGACTGGCTGTACTTACAAAGGCGGCGCATTTTTAAGCCTCGTGAGCGAATCAGTGCTTAAAACGCTAGGACAGCTGTCAGTATCGAGACTGTGGTGCCAGTGGGTGGACAAGCTCCAGATTCTCCTTACGTCCACGAGATACCATTTCCCGTAGACATACTGCTTACGATACGGTACCATTGCCTGTAGCCATACTACTTACGATATCAAGGTCTCCGCCTGTAGTAGATGGGGTAAAGAGCCACGAAAAACCACTGCTATCCAGATTCACGGTCTACCTGAGAACTGGTGACATTATAATTCAGCACCTTGCATCGCGATAGGACCAAGAAGCAACTCGCGTATCCTACTAGTACACTGTAGCTGCCTTCCAAGAAGTTGATTTGTAGGTTGCCTCCATGTCCCATATCTTGGATGTTATTTGCACTATAATTGGGCTTCCCGTCCTGAATATTGGTGATGAAGCCGGAGCTAGCTCCTCTTCATGTATCATCTGAGGGAAACTGCGAGATGAATATCGATGAATAGTAAAGCTTCGGCCGCCGCGATTTTCGCGCTTTGATGGCGCATCACTGTACCACGTGTCTTCCATCCCCCGACCAGACTCGTCGGCAGACGTTCTTGACTCCTGACTACTCTCGTCATCAGGTAGGTGATGTTTGTAGATAGCCTACCCGCTAACGCAACTTCTATATCTCTTGAAGCTCTATTAACTGCTGTGTATGGCACAGGGTTTGTGTGAAACATCACCCAGGCGTCGCCGTGCGAGCTGGTGAGTGCACGCGCCGCGCCCGCGATGCTTGAAGATGTCGTCAAGTCCCGCGCAAAATCCTACAGATCGCTCAATAGCAGGCAAGGTGAGTAGATGTATCGGAATGATCTTTAAAGTCCACGGTTTCTCTCACAGCACGACGGGAGTTGCGGCGAACGACGTAGAATAGAAGACTAAAAGTCCTGATGACATATCTAACGGAGATAGAACCTCATGTCTACCGCTCGAACTTAATGGCTATTCTGACTGAGATGCACCGATGCGAATAGCAGCTGGGTGCGTGGTATTTGTGCCATCAAATCGTATAGTGACGGCCTTATTTCAGTATAACTGCCATGATGTTATCCGTCTATTTGGAAGGCGGTATAAGACACAATGACTATTGAATGTGACCAAGACACATTGGCGTACGATTGCATTCATTGGGCGATCGCTCTCAGCACATGCCCAATAGACTCATGTTCATCATTGGGCGCCACGCCGCGTATCTGCCCGGCCGACGCTTTTCGCACAGCAGCGGGTATAACCACGACACCCTCTGATGTTTTCGAAGGGGAAAGCCGAGATCTTGAACACTAGGAAGAATGAAATAGACAAAGACAACGCTTCTGTGGGCGTCAGCTCCAGGATATATCATCGCCGGTCAGGACTGTGGGTACAGCTGAGCGTGAAGGTCTCGTCAGGCTGTGTACAAGAGGCCGCCAGGCCATCTTCCAACTTGTCAGCGCCGGGATCCGCGAGATGTCGCTGCGGCGACATACAGTTTACAGCCGCTCACGAGGAGACGGGCATGGAGCCACACTCTTTGTGTTTCGGGTACGTCAAGTCAGTGCGATCGGAGATGACCCAAGGATAGCACTCCATTGCAGACCACGATTACTTTCATGTACGCTTGCTACCAACATACTCCAAGCCAAACTAATGGTCCAGTTCGCAGGATGCGGATCTTGTGCATGTCATAACCACGACAGCCGTTATGACCATCTCGTCTCGTCTCATATGTGTACATGAGATATAAAGCAGGGATCGTGAGTTAAAGCTCTCATAACTTACGGGACCACTCTTTCACCGGCTCGAGAAGGGAATATCTTGAAGCGCGATGTCTACGCTCAGTCCCCAGATAGACAATATATTCTGGATAAAGTGAGTTTGATTTTCGCGCTTACTTCATATGTGGACCTGATGCTAACTCTGGGAAAACAGCCTCGAAAGAGCCTACGCTGACTATGCGTTCGACGGTACGTTGAACGATACATGGCTGCTAGTCAATGACGACCCAGATATGAACCCAGCTCTTGCAATCTACGAGTTTCTCATTACGACCGGCCATGAGATTAGCATAGTATGGAAGAGGCCGTGGAGTGCTGCCTCGATTTTCTTTCTGTCGAATCGCTGGATTGGAATGTTCTGTGTGAGCATTCTAAACATCATACCATTGTACCCCAAAGTAAGTATCATGATCTCGATCATCACCGCAACATTTTTGACCATGCTCTAGATGTTCGTCCTCCACATTCCTCAACCCGAAATTCAGCTAATCGCATCATGTAGAGCTGTTGTAACAGCTCCCCTCATCATGACCTTCAATGTGGTCAGTGCTTTTCAAGTTGGGTGTGCGTATGCAATATTTGAAACATCCACGTCTTCTGACTATTCCCCTCTGATCTTCCAGTTTTTTCGGCACTCCGTGTCTATGCCGTCACAAACCGAAGTATACTTCTGTCCGTGGTCGTCTTGGTTCTGGCATCGACGTACGGCGCAGCGTTAACCGTAAGGTCACAACGCTTGCTTCTGGATATCGTTCTCATGCCCGAGACAGTATCAATACGTCCATGATAAGTTCATTTGCCAGGAAGGAGTCTGCGGTTTTGTACCGGATCAACTCTTCACCCCTAAAGTTATATTAATGTAAGTTCAAAATTCCGCGTCCATATACCTGTGCTACCGTGGTGTTCTGACGCACATGTTCGTCAGATGTGAGTATACATATTGTTGGGATGTTTATCCACTTGACTGATGTCCAACAAGGGAATTATCTGATCCGAGCAAACTCTGTCGTCGCAGACGTCATTGTACTGATTGTCACTTGGGCCAAGGTCGCACGAGGAAATTGGAATTTTAGACAAACCACTCGGAACACGCCATTAATGAATCGTCTTTTTATAGACGGTAAGTAGTCAGCATTGATGCCCGACATACTCACAGCCCTCCTACAATAGGGGCATGGTATTTTCTGTAAGCGATCACTTTTCAGTCGTATAAAATCGCGCCTTCTAAGCTGGTTATCGAACACTAGCGCCATTCTTGCCATGAATTTGTTGCTATTCTTCTATGAGGTTAACCCCATCTTCACGGTACGTACGATGTCTATCCGATCATACTGCTAGCTAAGTAGTTTTTGCGGACGCCAGAATATAGTGTCGCAAATTGCATCCCCTTTGGTACGTCACATTCGCCGTACGCGTCGGGAAGCCATTCATTTTCTGACCCAGTTTCGTTCAGCCTCCCATCCTGATAAATCGGTGCATGATCAACCTCCAGTCTCTCTCTTCCTCGGCCGGAAGGCATTACAGAGATCAAACTGCCTCACCAATCGAGTTAAGCAGCGAGAGTCAAATACCACCCATAACATCCCAGATGTGCGAGATCGGTGAAACGGAGGAAGGCCAGTCCGGAGAGCTCAGTAGCGGTCATATGCATGTAGATGGGATGAAAGATGGGTTGGGTGACGTGCTTCCTGGAGATTCGAGTGGATGAACGCCTTCAGTGATAGCATAAATCATGAGTGTAGACGGCCGCAGTGGGAAGTAGATATGTGGCAATGATAGGAGTATTAGAGGACGGTGTCAGTGCCAGCCTGAATATCTAACGCAGAGCGTGAAGGGGGCCGTACATTGCTTTATTTGCACCATTATCATTCGAGATAAAAGGCAGCATACTAGCGCGGGACCATTTAATGGCCGGAACTGCCAGCTCCCGCCTTGATATCACAAATCGTGCTGGGGTCTGCGTCAGCTATTTTAGACCTGGGCTCTTCACGCCCCAAATCATCTGCGCTAGCTGAGGGTTGCGACCAGGCGCGAACGTTAATTTCCCAACCATCCTAACAAACGATCAAGAGGGTGTCTATTAATAACAGTCTGCAGACGAGTTAAGAACTACGCACGCAGGACATGATTTATTCGATGGGACATCAAGAATCCCGCGGCAACCTATCTGTTGCGTCTGGCGAATCAGCACCGCCGTGGGGATCAGTTGACGCGTTCCCGAGCACATCTTTGAAATCAACCCGGTCGTCGATGAGTACATGGACTCTACTTGCACAAGTGGACTCCGCGGCGTGAAGCTGTCACTGACGAAAAATTTCTCCAGCCCTTGAAATTCGTCGTGTTCCCGGCGTTGCTGTCATCACTGATTCTCGGGAAAGAATGCTATGTATTCAAGTCGAATCTACATTCCCGTGAAGGCCGCATGCTCCCGCGCTGTGATCTATGAGAGATAATACGTCCTATGCACGCCTCTGGATGTAGTATTTAAGGCCACATAATTGACATATGGGGATGTCCACCTCGTCGTCTTATTCCGTTCTGGCAATCAGGGATCTCCGTCTCTCTAGCGAAATGGCTGGCCTAAGCGCAGCAGTGATAAACGCCCTTTGGTTAGAGTGAGTCACAGTCTACGTTATGGCCTGGCTGCTTTCACTGGCACGTGAGTTATACTAACCTCAGCGCACCTTTCGTACCAGACAATTTCAAAACTATGCATCAGACGCCATCATTGGTGCGTGAAAGGAGACACCTTTTATCTGTCTCTCTCTATTTATAGCGTGCGTAGCCCTGGGGTTATATGAATACATAATCACCCTTGCGTCGGAGGTAGAAACTGTATGGAAAAGACCGTGGACTGTGTCCTCAATTTTGTTTCTATCCATCCGGTGGAATGGCCTGCTATTCCCTGTACTCGGCACGATTTCGATCACCCTAGAAGTGAGTCCTGCGAACCGTAATCGCTTGATCTAGCTGACGCCCCTATAGGAGTGCGTTGATCTGGCATATCTGCCGTCTACAAGCCCCGCTAATTAGGATATTCACGAAGTCGTGTCGTGTTAGGTGCTCTGGTTGATTCTTTTCTAATACTGTCAATCGTACAGGTGGCGTGTACGTTGTACTTTACTCACTCCCCCTTGTGCACAACTGATACAATCAATTATGCTGGCCAAAGTATTCTCTGCCCTGCGGCTCTACGCAATTACGGATAAGAACAAAGCATGGTTTTTGATTGTGTTATTACTTGCGACTATGCCCGCGGTACCACTGGTGGTGTGTACTAGTGTTTCCGAAGCCTACGCCTTATATTAATATGTTTTCGTAAGTATCAATACGCGAATACTTCCCTCATCTGCAATCGGAAAGGATGCTATGGAATCTCGGTACATAACCACCTTTCCCAGGAGACCAATATCATGTGAGGTTATCCATGTTTATGCCCCTTTTGCTTGACTTACACACGCAATCGGACTACTTAGATGTAAGCCGAGCAAGGTCATGGTACCACTCATATCCACCGGATTTTTGATGTCTGGCTAGGGACAGCTGCTTCGCGCGCATGCGTTGTTTGTGCGGATGCTCTAGTCATGGGACTAACATGGAAGAAAACGTTCCGAGAATATATGGTTTCAAGGCAAATGAAGCTTACAACACCAGTGACAACATGCCTATTAAGAGACGGTAAGCCCCAAATATAGCTCTGCGAGTCAATTGGAAATTGACAGTTGCACTTGGAAGGAACCTGGTATTTCTTGTGAGTAATCTTACTACTGTATGTATCTTCACACCTTGTAATTATCTGGATCTAGTGCTCTTCTAATATTCAACACGCTGTCGATGTTCTATGTATTTGACCCCAGCTTTGTAAGTGCTTAGTCCTCACCGTTCACGCCATATATGCATCTCATCGATTATAGGTTATCTTGGATCCCTTTGTGTCGTTCTTAGTAAGATATTTTCTTGTTACGCCAACACCAATATATCTTCTAGTGACTGACTCCCTTTTATCGCAGCCTCCAGTACTTGTGAACCGCTTTATGATAAATCTTAGATCGCCTACGGCGTTCACGGAAAGTCGAGGCATAACTTCGAGCTTTCACCCTTCGATTTCCTCGAACGTACACCGACCCTCCACGTTACGCTTCTTGGGTAATATTGGCGAGTCCCTTGAACATGGTCAAGAGGACCAGGATGGTTCCGTTGAAGATGCAGAACTCGAAGATTCACTTATTGCTGGGCCCTCAAACACCGTGTACGAAGCCTCACTTCCATTGAAGGCACGTACAAATGAACCGCCGGCGGAGGAGCAGCCTGAGGAACCGAACGCACCGGCATTATTAGAAGCGGTAACTATCGAAATCACGCACTGAGTCAAGGTGAGAGGGAGCGGTATATGAGTGGTAGGCTGACGAGAGTCTGACATAGTGTACAGTGGAATACGAATCACATACAGACTATGGAGTCTACGGCAGACAGGATGAACATTATAAGGGCAGGCGTCCTTGGCCATAGTATTTATAGGATTGCGGCTGGATCGCGCTTGGATCGCGCTATCTACAGTACCAGGAAGCCGGCCTTCTGAAAGGTACTTGGTAGATGCATACTGTTCTCATACTGCGTCATCGCAGGCTGTTCAAAGATACCCGTGAATAAACGACCGTGGGTGACGGTCTCCCAAAGCCTTTGAGGTGAATGATGTCATAGTGATCGGGCTCCGGCAGCTTCCGGGGCCGACCCTTGCGCAATGCCAGCCTGCGAGAGCCGTGTTGCCATATTCTACCCTGACTTCAGTCACTCTCGTTCTCACTCTATTGTACCCTCGCTTTCCCGGTCCTGTCTCGGCTCTAGGCATTATTAATTATTCGTGAACGTTCCGGCCCCGTGGTCGTGGATTAGGGCTTTGGAGATATTGCAAGGAGCTCGGTCAAAGGTCTCGCATACAGGAATGCTGCAATGCGGGTCGCTATATGCGTTCACCAGATGCGAGAAGCGACCGCTCGCCGATCGAATGGTCTCCCGGAGTTGCGCCGACGTTAGGCCTAGCTAGCTGGCGCATGAAGTAGAGGACAAACTCACTTACTTCATGCGATCATCTGCGGCATTCACTCACGGACCACCCGTCTCACCGCAGTATCCACAGTTCCACTATGACTTAACCAACGACAGCCGCCCGGCAACGGCGAGTGCTGTATCTCGTCCTCCATCCATGCTCCACCCGCAGCTTTGTTTCCGAGAACACCATGTAGGTTCCGTCCTTTTTACCTTTCCAACGATGCTGAAGGCTCTCAAGCACCATGGCGCATAAGCTGGAAGAGCCATACTCGGGCAAGAACCCAGTGCCGCAAATCGCTACGAAACTTACCTCTCTCGTTACCCCTGAGCGTGCAACGAAAGCAAAGGCGGCACAGCTGCAAGACAAGAGCAGCCGACAGGACGAGAAGCGAACCGAGAAGAGAGCGTCGAGACTCGCAAAGGGCTACATTATGCACGTCGTCGACCCGGTGACCGGAGAGGAGCTGGACATCAAGAACGCCGACGAGGATCCTGACTCTAAGAACAAGGGACAAAATGTTCTCGAGACGGAGTATCCCCCACCAGGTGCGTCGACCTCATGTTGACCATGTAGCACGTCTCAAAGCGCCGTGTCATAGACTGGGGAGAACACAGAAGACGCGTTGTATCAGAAGTGATACCATGTATTGCCGCCATAGTCGGCGCATACACCCTCACATTCGTCCTCACCCACCTCCTCTCGAACTCATGGATCACAACCTCCCTCTCCCTCGTTCTGCCCTCCGTGGTCGCATACACCGTGGTATTCCGGGTACAGCGCCTCTCAAGACTCGACTTTGACGACTGCGTATGGCACGCCGAACGCATGCGCGGCCTGCGCGCTGGATCAGACGAGGATGGCGATGGTCAAATCAATGCGGAAGAGCGGACGAAGGAGAGTGCCGAGTGGGCGAACGCCATTCTGAGAGGGGTCTGGCCGATCTTAAACCCCGATTTGTGAGTGGGAGAATTACACTGAACTTCATTCTTCAAGTTGGCTTATGCCGTGTTCACAGATTCGGCATTATGATAGACTTGCTCGAAGATATCATGCAAACTTCCGTGCCGAAATTTATCGTCAGTCGTACCCTCATGCTCGTCACGCCGTTGAACTTAGACGTTCGTGAATAGGATTCTGTTCGTGTCGCAGACCTTGGCTTTGGCTCTAACGCCGCCCGGATAACGTCGATTCGCTCGCTACCCGACTCCCAGCCACGCGAGCAGGTGAACAAGGAAGATCAGCCAGACCAAAGCCCGGAAGAGCAGAACGATCTCAACGAACAGCACGTCAACGTTGAGATTGGTTTTGCGTATCGCGGGCTGCCGACGGGGCACTCAGCGAAGAGCAAAGCGAAGAATTTGCAGTGAGTAGAAAAGTGCGTGCAATGCATGTCTGTGTGCTGATGTGGTGTAGTTTACTCGTAGAATTCTTTCTAGGACTGCAAGGATGGTATGGCCTCAAAATTCGTAGGTGTTCTCGATTTCAATGCGACACAGTCGGCTCATGACCGCTCCAGCCGTCTGGGTCGAAGTGACGGGAGTCGTGGGTACCGCTCGAGCTAGACTTCAGCTTATCTCTGCCCCACCATTGTGGGTACCATCTAGATTACTCGAAGCTCTCTTAATGGCCACACGTACAGCGTAAAGACCACTATGGTATCTCTCATGGGCCTTCCGCGGGTGACGATCTCTGTGGTTGCACTGAGCCGCGCTCTACCCAACGTGATGAACCTGCCATACATTTCTGGCTTCATCTCAAGTTCAATCAACACTGCCGTCGCGGAATATGTCGCGCCCAAAAGTTTCACCGTCGACCTACAACGACTCATCAGCGGCGACGACATCAAGAAGGACACGGACGCGGTCGGCGTGCTTGTTGTGCATATCCACAGCGCGAAGGACGTCCGGGCCATGGACGCAGACGGTGGTTCAGGTGCGCCTCTTAGGATCATAGGCGAGAATAGGGACTCAGCACACCGATATGCACAGCAGATCCGTATGTCACTATGACATTCTCGAGATTAGGTAAACCTCTATACTCGACTCGCATCATCAAAGGCGACCGGAACCCGATTTTTGAGGAGACGGCGGTCGCACTCGTAGATATGAACACTATCCGCTTGCGCGAGAAGTTGAGCTTTCAGCTCTGGGACTCGGACCGCATGAGCGTCGTATGTCCCTCGGCTACCTGTCCATTTACATACTTACCCACAGAGCCCAGGACGACCTCCTCGGCATCGCCGAAGCCGACATCCTCGACCTCATCTGCCAACCCGGGACACCGCACCGACGCATCACACGGCTCTCGGACCCACACACGGCGCACACGCCTGGCACGCTCGAGTACACGGTGGGCTACTATGCGAAGCGGCCCCCAACCGCGGCCCTGCGCAGCAGCGGACAGGACCCGGGCGTCCCGCCTGACTTGCGCGACAACCCCGAGTTCCAGAACGCGCGCGAGGTCGCGCTGGACGACCTCGAGGCCGCCGTGCTCGTCACGCCGCCTGACCCGGCGTGGCCGAGCGGGATTGTGAGCGTGCAGGTGCATGAGATCCGTGGGCTCGGTGTGAAGCGTGAGGGGAGGGAGCGCAGCGTGGTCAAGATGCATGGGTCGAGAGAGGGACAGAAGGGGCAGGACGAGGCGGGGGAGGTTGAGGAGGCGGATGGGCTACCTTCCAGCTACTGCACAATGTCAGTAGTTGTAGGCTGGTCGTGAAAACTCCGCTGACCTTGTTGCAGATCACTCAACGACGAACTCGTGTACCAGACGAGGGTCAAACCCATCACCAGCACACCAATATTCAATGCAGGAACAGAGAGGTTTATCAAGGACTGGAGGACAGGCCATATTGCGGTCACCGTCAAAGATTCACGGATGCGTGAGAAGGACGCCATCCTCGGCGTGGTGATGATCAAGGTAAGATATTATTGTAGTAGGAGCCATGAAGACGCGCTCATGTTGCCTTCAGCTATCCAAAATCCTCGTCAACGGATCACAGCACACACGAGTATACTCCTTGGAAGAAGGCCTCGGGTACGGTCGCATCCGCATCTCAGTCCTTTTCCGCCCCGTCGAAGCCACGCTTCCCCAGAACCTCCTCGGTTTCGACACCGGCCTACTAGAGATCCGCGACCTATGTGTGAAACTCACGAGCGACCTCCCGCTCGACCTCTCGAAATGCGAAGCGCGGCTCAAGACGACCAAGTCTGACGCCGAAGAAAAGGTCTCGCGCAAGAACGCGCATACACAAGGCGACGGCGGCGTGCACTGGTCCCCAGACGCCGCTACACTCACGCGCGTGCCTGTGCGCACGCGCTACGGCTGCGCGCTGCTGATGTCCTTCAAGGACACGACGGTGCGCGCGTCGAAGCGCGCGGGGCGCAAGGCGCTCGCGGTGCTGTGGCTGCGCGACGTCGCGGACAACGAGGAGGGCGCGCGCGAGGTGCCGCTGTGGAACGCCGCGGACGGGGACTACTCGCGCCTGAAGATGAACTACAGCCCGCCGGACGGCAACCTCGACGCGTGGGACGCGGATCGGGAGCGGGTGCGCCGGGTGGGCACCGTGCGTGTGCATCTGGTGTTCAGGCCGGGCATCTCGGAGCTGCACCGTGACCTGTTGAACGGCGGCGGGAGCGGGAGGAAGGAGGCGTGGGAGGCGTATCAGAGGGAGGTCGACGGCGGGTTGCGCGGCGAGGTTGGCGAGGTCGGGGGCGAAGAGCGGGACCCTGGGAGGAGGCCCGAGGGGAAGAGGAGAGGCAGCGACGAAAAAAACGCTGAAGACAACACCGGCACGCCTCCTGCTCAAGATGCAGAACGCCATGAGTCTGGACACCGCAACGGCAGCTCGCAGCCGCCACCTTCATGTCAGGCAGACGACGAAACACCGAATGTGAACACAGTCGTCTCCTCCGAGGCTGTCGAAGACGGAAACGATGTTGACCATGATGATTGCACTCAGTGTACCTCTGACGGCTCTTTTGACACCGGTGACGAGAAAAAAGGCCCGTTGAAGAAATTCCAAGAATGGAGACGTCACGAAAAGGAGCTTCATCGGCAACACCGAGGGATAATGCAAGCTAAGCCCGCAAGGACGGTCGAGTGGGTCAAGGACAGTATGGAGGATGGTATACACCACATCAAGGACCGATTTTCGATGAAGACGATGAAGCCGGGTGTTGAGACTGAAGTTTGAACGGATGCTGGGTCTGTTTCTGAGAACTCGTGCGTTTGCTTTCACAGACTCTATGTACAATATTCCAGGGTTATTCATGGTCGTTGAAGTCGTTAATTCCACGGGACCTTCTTATCTTCCGACTCTGTACCCATATGCCCTTATTGTGAAGCCCCCGTAGAGTCTAGTCTATCTGTGCGTATCGAGCTCGCAGCACACCGGCAGATTTGATACGTTCAAGGTGCTCTCCAGCCACTCTGATCAAACCGTACACAGAAGACTTTCTTGAGTTGCATGTGAAAATTATGGAATTACCTGCACTTATGCTTGTCTTTTGGCAGAGTACTAGTAGGCCTCTGGCGGCCAATGAGGGCAAGCTTGGAGATGAGCGTCTACAACGCGCACACGTGACTTTCATCGCGCGCTCCGTTTATATGTTTGTCGCGCTTTGTATCGCCGCTTTCGGAATGAGCTTAAAGTCTGCTTCCGCGAACCCTTCAATCCCAACCTCCATCTTCCTCTTGACCT